>JAPDSC010003557.1:696219-736325 GCA_026290005.1 Latrodectus geometricus | reverse complement strand
ATATATATATATATATATATATATATATATATATATATATATATATATCCTTAATATTTCTTAAACCAAGTAGAGTCATTATTACATTCAACGATAGACATTAAAATCAAGATTTTTTTCAATAGGAAATTTAATAATATTCAGTTCTTAGTTTTAGAAAAGGCATTATCAGCTGAAGCTTTAAAACAATATTATATAATAGCAGTAACAGAACACAAATTCAGATTACAATACAGTAAATTCCTATAGAATAGACAATATACTTTTCTTCTTCTTCTTCTCTTGAGCTTGTCAGATGTGTGGCACCTCTGCATTGTTGCATTTTGTACCATGCTCCAAGCCCAATTTTTTCCTAGTTCCATTGTCTTGGGTCACCTACTTTGTTTATAAAGTCTGATAGGCCCTCAACGGAGTTTAGGTGTAACTCTTTAGGATATGGACAATATACTTTTTATATAATATTGAATATCTGATATGACTTTTAATAACATATATTTAAAAATCAAATATTTTTGTGATAGTATAATTCAAAAGTTATCAAATCAGTTTCATTTTGAGACAAGACAGGAAAATAATGCAATAAACTTTTAAAGATAAAAATAGTCACAAGAACCATTTTTAATAATTTATTTATATCCTACCATTTCAACTTACTAAAGTACAGCTGAGAGCTGCTGTCAAGCACAATTGCAATTAACTGCAAAGTCATTTTTGAGAAAAAGCTAAAAATGTGATTCAATAACGAAAATAACAGGAAGATGAACCTTACTACATAATCAAATACTTAGATAAAATATATTCAAATTTTAATGATATTAAAATTAAAATAATAATTAAATTACGAATTACAATTCTAATATTATTTATACAATAATATTTAAATAGTAAAATATTTCAACCAAATATGTAAGAAAACAGAGAATCCTAATTTGTTATTTATTTCAGGAGCCAAATGAATTTTCTCATAAAATGTATTTCAATGTTCAAAACTATAAAAGCCTTTCTTTAGCTTTATAATTAATGGAATCTACAAAACATTCCCACATGCATTAAGCAGAATACATCAAAAATCATATTTTTTGTAAAGGTTTCAAAGGAATCTAAACTCTGTGACATGACAGTCCATCGAGAGACTAAGGCAAACAGTGCTTATATCTGTTTTCTTGATACAGGGCTCAGGAGTGTGATGACATATGTTGTGGTTAGGCGGTCAGCCTAACATGAAACTCCCAGTGTTTAGATCCCAGGCGTGTTTGGTACTCAATTTTATTGATCCCCTCAAGGGATGAAAAGCTGAGCTGACCTTTACCACCTGAGGATAAAAGATCAGACTTGTGCATTGGGAAAGCAAAACGCTCCCACTGGGTCACCAAGCTTCTTCAAAGGAATCTACAACTACAAAATTTTTCTTCTAACTATACACCAGTAGAAGATGTTATGTATTTTTTCTTTTAGGTAATTTAGCAATGAGGCCTCTTTTCCATTAATCAAGATTGTTAGAAAATAGAGAAAAGTTTGCTCAGACCAAAAAATTTTATTTGGATATAATTATATTAAGGAGACTAACTCTTTAATATTAAAATGAAAAAAATAATTCAAGATAAGATTATAAAATACATCTTTCAATTACACAGAGAAAAAATATTTAATAGTAGTATCTAGAATTTAATTCTTATACGGTAAAAATAACTTAGTTGGATAAATATTTTACAGGTTTCTTTAAATAATATAATTTTAAATCCATTAGGGGGAAAAAGTGTGAAACATTATACGAGTTCAAAAATATATATTTTTAACATTAGTAATTTTATATATAATTATTTTTGGAGTTTATTCAAAATTATGTTATAATTATACCATAAACCTTTAATTACTTAATTAGCTTTTCTAAAAATGCCAAAAAAATACTAAATTCATAATTTTAAATTAAAAGAACATTTAAATTAAGTTAAATATAGTACAACTGGTCTTTACAAATATTATGATTTTGTTAAAACGTGATTAGGAAATTCAAAAAGTCAACATAAATTTCCTCATATGATTTCAAAATTAAAGCAGCTCAAAATATCATAATACAGTAAGACCCCGCTTAACGCTGTTTCGGTTTAGCGCTCTTTTATTTCAACCCGGGGATTCTACGAAATCGCTTGCAGCATACGGGGATTCCCCGAAATATTATGCAGCGATAGGTTTCAAATACATATCCGAAAGAGTGTACTTGTGTTTCTTGTTTGGTGCGGAAAGAAGCAGCGGCTAGTCTTTCTAATGATGAGGTCAAGGAATTAACTGAACAAGAAGAAAACAAAAATGTTGACAGCAGTGATTCAGAAGAAGAGCAAAAAGAACTTTCAATGGCGTTTGTAAAAAGGAGTTTGTCTACCATAACTGAAATAATGGATCAATTCATTGAAAATGATCCGAATTTTGACAGGAGCTCAAAAGGAAGGCATGTTGTTAGAGATGCTCTATCCGTTTATGAAGAACTTTTAAGAGAACAACGCAAAAGACAAAGGCAAACAACATTAGATGCTTTTGTCACAAAAAGGCGGAACACTGAAAATGCGGAAGGTTAACTAAATATGACTGACTTAGAATTTTATTTGTTTTTTTTTTAAGAATATTCGTTTCGTTATTTACATTTTGTTTTTATTTTTGCCAGAAATAATAATGTGGTATTAATTTGGGCTTTAAGAAATAATTGTTTGGTTTTATTTTTATTAAAAAAAAAACATACTTTTTAAATTTAATACCTAACCAATTTCCTAGCCATCTTCCCCTAACCCCAATATTTTCATGTAAAGATAGCCTGTTTCGCTTTACGCTCTACTTTGATGGAACGTATCCCCCGCGTTAAGCGGGGTCTTACTGTAATAGACTTAAGAAATTATCATTTCTAATATATATATATATATATATATATATATATATATATATATATATATATATATATAATACTCTATTAAGCAAATCTTAAAATAGATTAACTTACTAGCATTTGGTTTTTATCAGGCAGGCTAATCTTATATCCACAACTAGATACTTCTGTAGCATCATTAGAAGCACTTTCATTTTCAGAAGCATTTTCCCATAGCTTAATGGGACCCAAAAGAGGAGCTACAGCATCACAACTAATGAGAAATTAATATATACTAAAGAGTCTTGCTAATAAATATCAATTAACTTTGCATCAAAGATATAAATTATGGAAAAGGAATATTACTTATACAGTTAGCCATCGAAATGCAATCGGGTTTGTTCAGTTCACAAAAAATTAATTCCAGGAATTTCAAGGAATTTTTGAGCAGTCAAACAAAATTTCATTCAATCAAAATTCCATGAGGTACTGACATTCACACATTTAATAAATACCCTACCAATTATTTTTGTTGGAATACAATTACAATGATGTGCATATAATATTATTCAATTACATTTTCAAATGATGACAGTGATTGTGAAAATTTAATGTAAATAAATAGAGTTATAATAATAATGATTTCAAAAGCATTAAATAAGTACACATCTACAATAAAAACAATTTCATATATTAATTTTTTATATTTACTAAAATATTACATCTAATAATGAATACTTTTAGAATTTTGTTAATATGATTTATACCAATTTATTGCAAATTTCAATGATAGATAAAGACAATTCATGTTAAAATGAGAATATTTAATGAAACTAAAATGACAAAAATTAAGAAAATTATTAAGGAAATGTATTACACAAAGTTTTAGTATGAATAATTACTAATAATTATGAATGAAATAAAATAATATAATTATTGTTTATGTTTGCTTTCACTAATATTTTTAAACAATTCAAACCACTGCATATACATAATTTCCACTGAACTCTAGCTAATTATATTCAAAATTTTAATTTTCTGAAGAATCATGACAATAACTGTTAATTTTGCAATTAATTTCAATTTATCAACTGTTTCTTTGACAAAATCTAACAAATTTTTAAGCTTATTAATGTCATGAAACAGATTCAATTTTCCCAAAATAATTAAAAAAGTAAATAAATAAAATTTTTCTGTCTTTATTCATATAACTCTATACATATAATTCTATAATTTTGTGTAGGCTGCAAAATTAAGTATATATCTTTCTAATTATAATATTACCGACACTTCTCATGTTTAGGATGGATATAAATGACAAATTTAACTACACTTTTAAATGTTCCTACAAACTTTTCTTAGAAAATTAATTTTTACATAGATTCACCATGTAAGAATAATGCAAATTAACTCCATAAATAGCAATAATTTTGTCTATTTAGTAATAAATTAAAGGAAAAAGAAGCTGTTCTTGACACATGTTTAATAAGATCAAAAGACTTTAATATAATTTGAAAGCATATAAATGATTTTGTGAATTCAAACCTTAAACTTAGGAACTAAATCAGTCTACGATTCATAGCAAATTGTACTTTAAAACTTATTAATTTCAGATACATTACACAATGACAAAATTTTATTTTTGCATTTCACAGTTCTAGAAACTAAGCATGAAATATTTCATGCTATAAAATATTGCTATGGAGATATTTTTTTAAAAAAATTCTGTCATTAAAATCAAAAATTATAATTTTAACAAATTTCCTCTTCATATCTGCAAACATTTTAATTTTTTTAAATCTTAATATTTTTCAGATGTCTCATATCAATACATAAAAAAAAATTAAAATTATTTGGATTGAAACAATTCTGTTACAATTTTCTTCTAATGAATATATGCTATAGCAAAGACAAATACAAAATGCTTACAAGAGTTTAAATTATTACATTTGAACCGATGCATTTATGCACATAAAACAATGAGAAAATAAAATGAAGTACTATGAAATGAGAAAATAAAATGAAGTACTATGAAATGAGAAATACATTAGTCATTAATAAAAATGTAACACATAAAGATAGGAATGAAAGTAGATAAACACAGTGAAAATACTTTTTGTAATTCCTTAAAGCTAAAGTGTACTTTAGCTTTTAGCCAAAGTGCACTTTTGACATATCATTACATTTTTTTCGTGAAGTACCCAGATTCTTTCGAAAACCATTGAATATTTTCCTTACTCAATTCTGTACATAATCATTAGTGGCTTCAATATAGCTATGACTGAAAAATGTTTTTCATTAGCAAAATATTTTCTTTACTGATCTGAGTTTAAATATTTGCCTTATTTCTGAATTAATCAAATTTTGCTTCTTTTAAGTTGAACAGATAGCTGGGCAGATATATTTTTCTGAAATTAAAATCTATAAAAAAATTAGAAGTTTATAAGTAATTGTAAAATGCATACAGCTTTTACTTAATTACAATACAAATTTTGTTTTAAAATGATACTTCCTATTACAATCATATATATAAACTATATTTAATTTAATTTTAATTTCTACTTTTTATTAGTTAGGTAATATTTCCATGAAAACAGAACTTCATGTATTGAAATGTCACAGATGCAGAAGGATTGCGCTTAAAGCTGTCATTGCCCTACAAGTACATTTTGAATGATAAATTTATTTTAAATAATTCTTTATTCATCTTTATTAACCTAAATCGAAAGTTTAATAGTCACCAGATTCAGCCAAATTTGGGATCGCTAATCAATCACATTAAAGGAGCTTTTACATTTCTAGACTGATTCAACAATACTGTGAACTTCTGATTTTACAACATGGTCTTAAGATCTTAATATTAAATACCACACTGCTATAAGACCATGGTGTTAAACAAAAAATGTATATTTTGTGTCCAAACTACATTAGTTAGCAATTATAAAACTACTGTTGCCAGGTCAAAATCTATTTATAAAATATTATATTGTTTTGTTCATATATAATATAGATAATACAAACTAATGTTTTGTTTCTTTTTGGTCCAATATAATTGAAGATGTCAAAAAATAAAATAAAAAATTAATTAAGTTGATATAATCTTCCAAAAAAAGACTAGTGCTTAAAGAAATTTAAAATTTCCGGGAGTCATTTCACAATTTTTAAGGAGGCAGCTTAAATTTTCAGGAGTTATGTGAACCCTGCAAGAGATATCAAGATGAAGAATTGTCAAAGCAAAATTTCAGAAATTACATACAGTATAAATGAATAAATTAAAAATATAGTTTTTGTGACGTAAGGAAGACTATAAAATCAGCAATGAGTGTTGTCTCTATGACTGGCAATAAATACAACCATACATCAGAGTATTGAATGAATGTAGAAATATTAGAGGTACTGTTGGAAAATGGATCCATGATAGTTTAAATCTTAGCTAAAACTTATTTGGTTAATTTTAAGCTAGTTGTTTTTGAACAAGTAGTAAAATGTATTTATAAAATGGTAGATTGAACATGCAGGCATGACTAAGCAGTGAAATGTTGTGAGTAAAATGAAATCTTGGACATGTTTTACTGAAATGTATTAGAGACAAGATCAGAGTGTAAGGAAATAGAATTGATTGCAAAATTTTAGAAATACAGAATTGGATGATCAATATAACAACAAAACCTACGAGGAAAGTGGAGGAAGGAAATACAATAAACCTTTTACTGAGAATCGGACCAATGTGGAGATGAATAAGTAACAGTTTAGCAGATTCTCATCATAATTTCGCCAAACTCTAATAGGTTCATTATAGTGTTACATGTATACATATACTTGGAACAATATTTTGTCTGCATGGAGTTCTAGTCAGAATATTGTCCTGAAAGATAATGGAATTGAATTATGGGTGCACTGACCCATCCCAAACACCTGTAGTTTATAGTTAAAGGTAATCAAAAAAATTAATTAAAGACATTTCAATATGCTCCAAACAACGTCAAATATTTTGTAGTCATTCCTTCATGTGTTATATGATGTGATGTGTTGATAGATATGGGCCATTGAAAACATGGAAAATGCACATGTTTTTATACATAGAAGTGCAAATAAGTAATTGTAATATTTTATATTGGTTATTAATTTCTATATGAATCAACATAAATGTATTCACATAAGTATTGTTTGGTTATGTTTAATGACATTCCCATTTATATGAAAGACATGTAACTTTCTGTAGGCAGTAGTAAGAACAGTATTTTTGGTTAAACTTAAAAATATCCCAGAATGATATCTTGTTTAATGCAAGATATTGAAGACACACACACACACACACAAAAAAAAAAACAAAAAAAAAAACACGCTAATTATGTATTTCAAAATAGCACTATTTTCTTCCTTATGTATGATTTGTAAGGTATCAAGCGTTGTTAATTATTTGCAAATAATAATTTTCATTTTCCATTATAGAGCATGCATGACTCACATTTTTTTTGAGATTTTGATTTTTTTTTTTTTTTTTTTTTTTTTTTTTTTTTTTTTTTTTTTTTTTGGTCAGCAACCATGATCAATTAGTGCAAAAAATAAAATATTCCTTGCATAAGTACATATCCATAAATTAAATGTTAGTGAAAAGGAATTTTTTTTTTTAAAAAAAAATGATTTATTTAGTTGCCCTTAGTCAACCGAAGAGAATCAAAAAACAAACAGTGATAGTTGAATTTACAGTGTAAAAAAGTTTCTGAAATTCCCATTAAAAACACAAAAGCATAAAAGAATTCCTTTAATGTAGGGTCACAGAAACTTATTTGTTCAGAACTTACATCAAAGAAGTAACTTTATATGTATTGTTACTGTACTAATATTTTTTTTAAAATATGATTAAAACATTTGATTTTTTTTTATTTATTCTTCACAACAATAATTAAAAATAGTTTTTATTTCTAGAATTTTGGCCAAAAAGTAGGCATATGTACAATTGAATTTTGAATATATCAGCTATTATCATGATATTCTATTTGTTAACTTGTGATTCTTAAAAAATTATTTTATGATATGGTTTAGCATGTTATGGACAAAAGATGGAGGATTCTGGGAGAAAGAAAAAGTATTCTCAGTTTTCTAAGAAAAACAGCAGTATCTCTATTTAAATGTCTGCCTGCCTGCCTGCAAGACTACTTCGACATAATTGGAATAGTGGATTATCCAAAATGTATTTTTTGAGTCTAATTAGCCTATGGCTTTAAACTTTAAAATATCTGTATTGCATTTTCTCAATACGAAGACAAAACATTTTAGAGACCCTGTGAACTAATGTTTTAAGTGCTAATGTTTGGTATTTGTAAAATAAAAAATCAGCAATTCCTTCTTAATGATAGAATGATTTCTACTTAAAACACTGGAAACAAATTATGCAGCAAGATGTCAATTAAATAAGCTAAATTGAAGTGATATAGCTAAAATCTATTTTAAGACTAGAAAATATTTGAATTAAAATCACTTTTATTTTGTTAAGTACTTATCAATCATATCCATTAAGGGATAAGATTGATATGTACTTTACTATGGATAAATTTAAAATTTATTTTTCCCTTTTTATTTTAAAAAAGTTCAAATGAAATTTTAACTTTAACTATTCTTTTGAAAACAATAATACCAGATAAATGTAATTGAAATTTTACATTCATAAAATAAAATAATTTTGAATACTGTTTTGAATATTTTTCAGTCACATAAATTTGTCCTTTAATTAAAACAATCTATTTTCAGGATAATTGTATAAATTAAAAGAATATAAATTAAGATTATTTAAATTATTACATAAAATATCCCAATTTAGAAATTTGAGAAAATTTATATATTCTATAGCAATGTAAATACAGCAAATATTTTATAATATTATCCTTAATAGTTACAGCATTGCATTTATTTCAATTCATAATAATTTTAAAATTTTTCTATAGACATAAATATGATTTAAAATATTAAAACTTACACAGAACTATCAAAGTCAGGATAATTGTAGTTGATATAATACATATTGGCATCAATATGTGATATTAGCTTATTTATTGTACTCTCAGCTTCTTGATCAATACATTTTTCTATGTGAAATATAACTTCATTTTTCAGCTGCGGGTATTGATCAAAGTGCTACAAAAATAAATCAATTATTGGAATCCTAGTAGATATTAACAATAATAACATATCAATAATTAAAAGTGGAATTTTTATTTAATATAAATGAAGCACAGAACTTTGTTACAATCACCAATAAATATAAGTGGATATTTTTGATGAGTATAATGTTTTGACGTTACAAGAACTTCACTGGACTGATCAGGACATATTTGAAAAGAATAGGCACAATATTTATTATAGCTCCCAAGTTATAATAAATATTCTGCCGATTCGGTAGCTAATTCATTATAACTAACAAATCAGCATCAGTTTGGTACTGCATTCATTGTGAGCAAGAAAATAAAGAATAATCTAATTGAATTCATGCTTGTTAATGAAAGAATAGTAAACTTTGTTTAAAAGGGAGACAATATCATATCGATATAATTTGTGCTCACTCACCTAGCGAAGACAAAGAAATCACTGAAAGAAATTTTTTATGGTTCATTAGAAAATATTTATAAAATTGCCCACAATGTGTAATGAAACTTTTGATTGGAGAAATGTGATTAGGCCTAATATTGGAGAGGAAAGCTTACACCAAATACTGAGAGAATGTAGAATTTTTTACCAACTTTGCTGAGACAAATGAATTATTAATAGGGTGCACACTTTTCCAGAATAAGAATATATATAAATCCATGTGGAGATCACCCAGTGAAAAGACATAACCAAATCGACCATATCTTTATAAACTTGAGGCATCAAAATAACTTGCTGGATGTTTCAGGGAAGTAAATATAGATTCAGATTATTTTTTGTTTTTATTAAAAATTAGATTCTGATTAAAGAATTTCTTTCTATCTGTAAAAGGAAAAATCACATAGAAAATTGGCTATTTCTGAGCTTCAAACCCCTTTTAAAGTTCAGTAATAGCCTTTTTTGAACCTTTATATGAGTAAACTTAGAGGTTACAGACAGATCCTGTTTGACATGAGAATAAAATTAATTGGGAAATACTCAAGCATACAATGAGCGACACAACAAATGAAACCTTGCCTGAAAGGGATAAAAACAATTAGAAAAAAATGCCTACAAATTGATGATTCAAAAGCAAAATGCACAAAAAAAAAAAAAAAAAAAAAACTGAAGAATAATATAAAGATATAAGAAAACATGTAAAGCAATTACACAAAGAAAAAAAAGAGACTTTTCTTTGAAGAGCAGTATAAAGAAATAGAAAATCTCAAGTCACAAAAAGCATCAACTGATATATTACCAACTGATTAATGAAGTTAGAAGAAAGGAATTCAACACAAATATACTTGTATGTAAAAGTAGATGGTGAGCTATTAAATGATATAAACAAAAATGTGGATTGATGGAGGGAACATTTTAAAGATCTGCTGCATGGTTAAGATGCTTTGGACATGGACCCCAAAAATGTACTTTCTCCACACCAGTGAAAATATTTAAGAATTAGATGCCCCAACACTCGACAAGGTTGAAATTGAACTTTTAAAAGTTTATAAACAAGAACTAATTAAGGCCATACATGTTAAAGTTAGCAGATACACATTGAATGTGAAGAGGGCTCTGTCTTCATATCTTAAGAAAGGTGATAGACTAGATTGTTGCAATATGGTGGAATAACCCTTCTGAATTCTATATTTAAAATATTTTCAAACATCCTTTATAACAGATTATTAAGGCATGTTGAGAAAATTATTGGAGGCTACTAATGTAGATTTTTTAAAGGTAGGCCAACTACTGAAAAGAAATATTCGCTTTGAGACAGGTACTGGAGGTAACAAAGGAATTCAATAACTGTACATTGTATCTCTTTATTGATTTTCAAGCTGCATATAACAGCATTATCTAACATAAACTTTATGAGGCAATGGAAAAATTAGATATAGCAGTTAAACTAATTAACCTGACAAAAATTACATACAAGAGGGTAAAGTGCAAGGTGAAACTGGGCAATGAGATTTTTGAAGTCAACTATATGGATAGAGGTTTGAAACAGAAAATGCTCTGTCATATTTACAATTCAACTTGGCCCCAGAAAAGCCATCACAGCATCTGGTCTCACTTAAGAGGAATAATCTACCAAAAGACTTAACAAATCTTGGCATTTGCTGATGACATTATTTTGATTATTAGATCCAAAAGTTTTGTCTCAGAGGTTTTCAATCTATTAGAAATTGAGGCAGGTAAATTATGTCTAAAAATAAATGAAGGTAAAACAAAATTCATGGAGCTCTCACACAATACACTATTTCACAACCGTTTGAAGTGACTTTTGAAACAGTGACACAGTTTAAATATCTTGGAACTATCATTACTACTAATATTGATTTGACCACAGAGTTAAAGAACAGACTTTTCATGTCAAGCAAATTATATTACAGCTTTAAAAACCAACTAACATCTTGACTTATGTGTTTAAAAATAAAAATTGACAACCATAAAACTAATTTGACCAATCTTACGTGGTAAGGAACGGAGGGCAATTATAAAATCAAATGATAATAAATTAAAACCTTTGAAAGAAATATTTTTGGTGCAATCCAGAAGAACAACAGCTGGAGATTTTTGTTTAGTTTTGAAAACAATCCAATATTGTTAAACCAATAAAAAATATATTCTTAAATTAACAAAAACGAATACTACAATGGCTTGTGCATTTGTTCCAATCTGACAAAGCAAAACCAATAAAAAACACTTTTACTAATCCCATAGGAAACAGAAAAGGAGGAAGATCACCAATTATGTGGCTTGACTTGGTGGCAAAGGACTTTAATGCATAAATAAAGAAAGGAGGATCATCATACGATGGATAAAATCAAATGGTAACAACTATTAGACCTGGCTTTGGCATGTAATAAACTGTAGTAGCTTAGAAGAAGAATTTCATATTAGAATTAAAAACTTTATTTAACAAAAATAAAGTTCTTTTAAAATATATTAATTATAATAGACTAATTTAATCTTTGTTTTGTTTACATTAAAATCTTAATTTTAAAAATTATATAAAAATAATTTATCCACAAGACAGCAATGTCTAGTTTAATACTATGTGATTAATAAACTTTATGACAAAAGTAAATTTCAAATTAAAAACCAAATCACACAAGCTACATTTTTTTTAAATGAAGAAAATTAAAGAGCAACTTTTTAACACTTATATTAAAGAATGTTTTAATTAATCTTTCATATTATTTTATTCATGAATAGCTAAAAAAAAGTAATTTTTAATATTTCCTTAACCACTGCAAAAAGGGAGGGGGAGGGGGAAGATATTTAGGAAATATTTTCTATATTTTATTTTTGGATAAAATGTTTAAAGATAAATGACTTTTACAATCATTTATACATAAAGAAAAAAACTTAACATGACTTAATTTTTTCTATTAAAAAAAGTCATTTTACTGAACTGATACAATTTAATCATTACTAAGCAAAATCTTAATGAGAATACAAATTTGTATAAGTTCAGTCAGTAAATTTAAATTAAATCATCCCACTTTTGACAAAATTTTTATTAGAACCAATTTTTATTTTGTGCTGAATACATTTTAAGAAAAATTTTGCAATGCAAGTATTTTATTTTAAAAAGAATTCTCTTAAATAATATTAATATAAATGTATATATATATATATATATATATATATATATATAACTGATTTTAAAATAATGAATATAGTTGGTTGAAATATATTGTGTTATACTTAAAAATATTACTGAATTAGCAATATCTATCATGGAAATTTTTAGTATTTCTGTAACACAATGAACTGAGTTTTCCATAGGTCCTTTATATTGTTCCATTAAAATTCGATTCGAAGCAAGTAGAGCGAAATCTGGTATAGAAATTGACACCCTGCAACACAAAATCAAAATTATGTTCCAACAACAAAACTACGTTTTATATAAATTCTTATTTTGTTAATGGTAATATAAATTTTAATTTAAAATATAGTAAAAACAAATGAAATAAAATGAATTAATTAAAAAATAAAAATTGGTATTTTATGAAAATTCAAGTTATTAACATCTTAATTAAAATTATTTAATAAAAAGTAACATAATTCTAAGCAATCTTAATTTCTGCATAAAATTAAGTAGCCTATAATAAATAATAAACTTTTTACAATTTTTAATAAATATAGATTTTTCTTATGAAGCATGTTTTGGCAATACACACATATATTTAAATTTTTTTTTAAAAAAAAGTCTTTGTTTAACATAATTTTCTACATACTTATATAAGCTTACAGTTTGGTTAGTTAATATTATTTAAATTATTTAAATATTCTTTAGTTTAAGCTATTATAAGAGCTAGGTTAAAACTACAGTTAGTTTAAACCAAAATGTTTTATTTTAAAACGTTCTTAATACCTCAATCCTGCCATGTTAACAATAAGCATGGACATTTGAGATTCATCTGGAATCATTGTCTAGAAAGAAAAAATAAATAATAAATAGCAGCAATTATATCTTAATGGTAGTTAACTGAAAACTTTATATTAATGTAAAGATAAATATACAGTATCATTGAATATAAATTCTAAATTGAAACTAACATTTATCATAAGCGAGTTTAAATATGAATTATACTTAATTTTTATAAATAAACCCTGATCATTTTCTTAAATCATGTCACAAACAATTCAGAAAAATACATGCGTTTTATTACAGTATTTAAATTATGAGACAATCGTTCATAAATTTTTAATTTTATACTAAAATTTATTGGCAACTGTTAAGAGATTTTATTGAAAACAAAAGAAACTACTTTAATAAAAACTACTTTTACAAAAGAAGCTACTGTATTTTCATGTATATAATCCACGGATTATGTGTTAAAAAAGTTCCGAATTTCGTTGTGCGTATTATACGCCGTCGCGGATAATCTGTTAAAAAACATTCTCCATCAGAAAAGCTTACAAGAAAGTTTTCAAAGAAATACTCTTTATGTTTCATTAAATAAGTAACAGGTGGTACCAAGATACACCTGAGTTATTTAAACTATAAACGGCTTTGTTCAATTTCGTACAAAAACGAATTCGGCTCTTCTTAAAGATATTACAGTTATAAATTCGCTAACGTCATTGTGCAATTTGCCTTGACATGGGCTGTTTCATTTTTAAAATATTCAAATTCGTTTATCGCCATATGGAAGCAAAAACTTTTAAGTTACACAGTAGATTTTAAATTAAAATCTATAGCGAAAGCAAATAAAAATGGTGTCAAATGTGTTAATGTGATGTGAAAAACAAAGCACGCGCGGTAATTTAAAAAAAAAAAAAAAAAAAAAAAGTATAAAATACACTATTTGTAAATAATCCATTTCTTTCATTTAAATATTAACGAAGCAAAAATATATTAATTTAAATATGTGTCTAACATCGTTTTAAAAGATATTAGAAGATAAATATCGATAAGTTTTACAAGAATCTTCTCAAAATTATCGCTCTTGATCGATCTCGTGCTTCCATCTCAAGTTTATCGCCCTTTGCGATGAAGTGGATCTAGATTGATATTTTTCATAATAAATGCCTTTTTTTTTCTATACAATTTATTAAATTTTTAATCCTACTGTGCATCTTTTTTATTTTATGTGACACCCATATTATCAGCAATACATGTTTTAGACTATTCGCCGGAAAAAAAATTGCCGCGGTTATATGCCGCTGCGGATTATATACAGGAAAATACGGTATTTTAAATAAAAGGAGGATTTTGATACTATTTATTTGAACATACTTATTCAATTTAAATGAAAGAATCATTATACATAATAAATATATGCATGAAAATAGACAGTTGAGTAAATTAAAATGTTTTGTAAATCAATTGAAGAAATTTTCTAATAAATAAAATAACTTTATTGAAGAAAGGTCAACTAACTTAAGTCTGACAAGTACGAATTAGAATAAGAGCAAAATTTTACATTTGATATCTCATTACATATTTGACTCATTACACATTTGACTCATAACATGTGACTGACTTATTACATAAATGACTTACTTCACATTTTATTGCATATCTTTAATATAAATAATGAAGTTGACTTTGATATACAAATATTAGATGCCTTATGCACATTAGGATATTTCATTGTTATAGTATAATAAATATTTTGAATATAATAAAGTTTTGCTTTTTCTGTAGTTCAAATATGCAATTTTAGTTTTTAACAAATAAATATAAATTAAGGTTAATTTACTATCAAAATTGTTTGTAGCTTGATCAATATTTAATGAAAAAGATAACTTAATATGACCATAAAAGATTTCTTATTTTTACCTACAATGAGCCATTACATATTTTGCAAAAATTTTGATGCTGGTCAAATTTTGACAATGATAAATATGCTTTAACAATGTCAAAGCATATTTATCACTAGCTAATGTCTGAGGGAGTTTAATAACTTCTGGGGCTTAAGTAAAAGTTTTTAAGTTAAAGATAGAGCATTATTGCTTTAAGATTAGTAGCTCGATTGCATATGAAAGGTCTAGTGATTAATTATTGCCCTAGTAGAAATTTGAAAAGCAACTTTTAACACTATTGTTACAATATTTTGATAATTATTTTTTTCATTATTGATGCAATTAATTTATCTTTCTTAAGCACAAAATGCATATTATTTTAGTTTTCTACCTTCCTCATTGAGAAAATATCTACTAGCATCATTTTCAAGTATCTTCCCAAGGCCATTTATTTCTTGCAGAACTTTTTTTAAAAACCCCAAACCGATATATTGGTATAAGTGAATTACAAAACCACCATTTAATCCATATTTCGCAATGAAACAACATAAAATCTTCAGTTTTCAATGCCACAATACTAGCAAATATGCTTTTGGAATCTTACCAACTAAAAAGAAATGTTAGAATTCCATGTGTGACATCACAGCAATCTATTTCTCAGCAGTAATTGAATTGTGAGATTATGAACGATACACCTAATATAATCAACTCTATCACTACCAAAAAATAATACTACCAAAAAAACTCTACTCTCTATCACTCAAGATCAACTAACTATCGAAAAAAAGTAGTATCAAGGAGACACTTTAACATAAATACTTTGACATTATTTATTGAAAGGAAAGTTCATTTAAAAGTTTATTATTAAAAAATAATTTTTGAATAAAAATCTAAACTCGGAAAATCTTTACAGGGCAGAATATAGTGACTGTTGTAAATTTAATACTCACTTCTCAAAAGACAGCATTTGAAAATGTATAGAACATGACAAAATTTGAAAAGGAAAATGTTTATTTTGACTTAAAAAATGCAGAAAAATCTTTGAATATAGCTTATGTAATATTCCAGAAAAATCCATTGTAACAATGAGAAGTAAATATCAATATTTATAGTTGATTGGTTAGTTTTTGGCTATGAATACTTCTGCATTTTTTACTATCAAGATATATTTAAAAAAAAACATGGAGTAAATTAACACCTCCATTTTTTATTATTTCTTGATAAAACTTCAACTAAATTTAAAAAAAACAAAGTTTCCCCATTTTTTCATACAGTTCACAGCTTATTCTGTGTTAAAAATAACAATTCATTAGCTACTTCCTGTACTTTCTATACTAATTAATAATAGCAATATCTTATATTAGAAATTTTAGTAAAATATTTGGTGATGAAACACAAAATATATGTAAAATATATTACCAAATTTAAATTCCTTCTGATTTCAGTACATAGCTTGTAATTTATTATTGCTCCAACTGAAAATTTTCCTGTTTCAATATATTCAGAATTGCCAGTCAACTGAACTTTAACATTTTCGGTGAAAGCTTGAATAAGCCTATAAAGTTTCTCCAGATTAAAAACACAATTACATTTATTCAAATTACTAATAAAATTCAGAGTTATGAATTCAATATAGATTGAGTTTTATTGATATTATTTATAGATATTGTAGAATTTAAACTGTTAAATACATAATTTCTATAATTAAATTTTTTATTTTAAGTACATTTCTAAGCACACACACAGCTGGTAATAGCTGTGTGTGTATACTTAAAATTAATAAAACATTTTTTAGCATAATTCAAGGAACAAGCTATATGAATTATGTTTTAAAAGACATCAAATTGTAAATGTGATTTGTATAAGAATATAAGAATTCAATAAGAAATCTTGAAAATTAAATACATAAAAAGCTCAATTAATTGTATCAATATTATTGATTCTTGTAGATTTTAGCAATGATTGTCGAGTTAAAAAAAAATGCATTTGATTTTATATATTATATAAAGAATAGACTTACATTAAATGTAATCAAATTGTGTTGTAACATTGAACAAGTGTGAAATTTTGATTTTAAACTGGTTTGAACCAATTCATGTTAACCTATATGGGCTGTCAACCGTGGAAATCACCAATTCATTTACCATGCCAATCATGATTTGGTTTTAAGCATCTTATTTGTAGGAAAATTGATTTCATTTGATCATTTTAATCCATTTGGAAGCAGCTGTATTAAGATTTAACATAAATTAAATCCGCAAGTATGGTGTAAGCAGGATACAGTTAAATTTTGATTGTCATTATTTGGGATTCAAAATAAAACAAAGAATTTAACACTGATTCGACATTAATCTGTTTACAAAATAAAAAAATATAAAAGTTTTCAGTATTACTGGGAATATATATGCACAGATCAAACATCAGTTTAAATTCCTTTATGTTTAAAAAGATTGCTCATACATGAATTCAGTTGAAGTTACATATTCAGCTTGTTGTATATTTACTTCACTTATGGATTATATTACAGATTGTTCGGCCATCTTTTGCACACAAAGGCCAATTAGAACAGGATCAACACTTTAAAGTCGGTTCTGAAGCATTATATACATCCAAACCCAATGTGGAGTTCAAATCACAGAATTGTTGACAGAAGGTCAGAGCACTAACTATTCAGCTGTGAGTTTGACTTTTAATATTCAGAAATAAAGACTGAGATACTAACATAATTTAATTTTTAAGGTAAAACTGATTACTAGTTAAATTTTTTTTAAAAATAATCAAGAGGGGGAAAGATAATCTTAAAATAAGGAAACTCCTAAGATATATTACAAAGATTTAATTTTACCTTCAAAAATAATAGAATTCTAAAAATATTTTCATGGAAAATTAACTACAGTTTTCCATTTTCCTTGAAAACATGTAAAAACTGACATGTTTTCAAGGGAAATGGAAACAATTTAGAAATGACAGCAATTTAGCTGCAAATAATATAGCATAGATTTCTAATGAAATTCATTACTGTTTTATCTTCAACAATATCCTTTGCCTTAGGAGTTTCATAAGACCAAAATGAGATCATGCCGTTTTACAATAATTTTATTTTAACCATATTAAACTGTATCATTTTCCATATTAGTGCCATTTTATGATATGAAGTGAAGATTTAAGACATTCTGCAGTAATGAATTTTAATTCATTGTAATTGTAAGTTCGAAATAACTATAACTTTTATAAATATATGTAGACACAGTAAATTTTATAAACATTTCTTTTTTGAAATCATTCCACTTTTAATGTAATTAAATAAGAAATTCAAAACCTTAAATTTATCTTTAATTAAATTACCATGTAGGGAGTTAATATTTTGATATATTTCAGAAATTTATAATGTAAGAATTCATTATAAAGCTATATCAATAAGTGCAGATAAATCTAAAAACATTGTATCATTATAGTTACTTGATTATATAATATTGTCTATCAGGGATTCCTGTTAAGCCAACACAAACTCCCATTTTCATCTCAAAATTCTTTAGATCTTTTTTATGCATTGCAAGTTTTCTTGAAATATCATTACGCACTATTGGCAAAAATTGTTTGATGTGCCCACGAAGAGTTTTTTGTAGCATTCTTACTAAATAAGGAATACCTTGAACATCAGCAATATCTCTGTAAAAGAAATATGAAAAAGAAAAAACAAATATGTAAGCAACTTAAGTATTCTACTAAAATCATAAAGTAACAAAGAACAAACACTAATTTAAAAATTACTGAAACATTTATGTTACAGAAAAGTATCAATAAAATTGTTTAAATATCAAGAAAAATTTAAATAAAATTATTTCATTAGATGTTTAAAAACTTAATTTTTATCTTAAAAATTTGCAAGAAACCTCCATCAGAATGAAATTTATTTTTATGCTAAGAATTTACGTAACTTCACTAAAAATGTATGTAACATAATTAATATGTGATTTTTAATATTACATATAATAATTTTAGATTCATCAATCAAATTTTTGAGAAAAAGCATACTTGTTCAATGATATTGAATAATTTGTAGGAATGCTTATTCAGAATTTAAATTGGAATGATGCTAATAACTCATTGTTCAGCTTTAAAGTAAAACAAATTAATCTTATTTTACATATTAGTGATCTCTTAAATTCTAGATTTGAATGAAAAACAGATTGTCAATAAAAAAAATTAATTGAACTCTCATTTAGAATTTTAGAGTTAAGAATTAAAAAAATATGTTTCAATTGCTCAATGAATTGAAGAAAACTTGCTTAGACAAAACATCTGAAATTAAACGAGAATATTTTAAAATCGTCTACAGAAGAAACTACTTTTGAGAAAGTTCTGAGCTTTTTTGTGTAAGGACAAAATGAAGCTATGATAATATGTTAGACTGGAAAAAAACAATTAAATCAACTTTTCTTTTCCAAAAATTTTTGATGAATTAATTAATGCTCTAATGACTGGTACTTTGAGATTTTCCCATCTTTTTCATCAATGGGTTACAGTAACACTACTGTAAAACAATAATTAAATTATGCAATCTGTAAAGTGAGCTAAAATTAAAATTTTAATAAAGATTTAAAATATTTATTAATTATACCTTCAACAGTAATTGCTATCAGACATTCAAACATATTGCTCTCAATTGAAACTTTAAAAAAAAAAAAAAAAAAAAAAAATCATTTTAATAAAAAATTGAATGATGAAATGTTTTCAAATAAGGTTTTAGTTCTCATGACATTTCTTCAAATACACAATTTATTGGATCATTAATTTTTCATGAAAGCATTAAATGGTAGAAGAAAAAAGGCAAAATTCTGACCTAATCATGCAGAAGTCAATATAAAGTCTAGAAACTTTCACATAAATTTTGTCTTCAATGTGCTCACTATTACTAATGTCATTAAGTTTAACTCAGATTAAGTATAGTTAAATTGTTTTAAAAAACGATAATGACACAATAATTACTTTTTTTAAAATTATGAGCTTTGAAGGAGAATTAGAAATGTCTCTATTGACTGTTAAAAATCTTTGAATAACAGTAGCCAAATTTGAAAAAAACAATTATGTATAAAATTTGTTCCAGTAGTGGAAGGAAATCTAATTCTGCAAAAGGAATAAAGAATAATGTGCTTCAGATGGAAAAGAATAATGTGCTTCAGATGGAAAAGAACAAAGTTTCCAATGTAAAATATGGTAGAATTAGTATCTATCATGTGGCAAAACAAATATGGTGCACTCAATTGTCCAGAATATCATGAGTATTCAATGGTATAACTTGTACAATGTTTACTTAGTGCATTAATTAATTCTATATAATTTTGAGACTCACCACCAATTTAATTTCTAGCTCGTTTTAAGGCTGATTGAGAATGGTCCTAGAATAGCCACTGAACAAATGAAGTTCCATTGTAATCATCAAAAATAATAGTTTGGTCTGGTTTATTTTTATGTCTCTTATTTCCTTGAGAAATTAAGTGCTAGTGATCCAGTAACATGTTTCATCATTGATTAGACATATGAGTCATTGTTCAGAAAATAAAACTGTGCTAGATTAGTAAGCACATCAGTGCTTTTCAGGCACAATTTATATGCAAGACTGATCTCTTCTTAAGATTATCCATAGTTAAGAATATCCTCAAAATTCACTTTATAAAAGAACATGTGCACTTTATAAAAGAACACATTTTAGCTGTAACTTTTCTAACTCCAGGCTTCTACAATTCTTAGAACTCAATCAATGTGACTTTACTTCATCTCAAAGCCAACATTTTACAACTCTTAACATTTCCCAGGACACACTGTGATCAATTTTGAAAGCTTACAATTCCAGATGATAGCTGACACATTATGAAACTGTCATGCTGAACATGTTTTATTGCAATACGATTTGGAATTTAGAATACAATCATAAATGTACACTAAATATGTAATTCATTAAAAAATTCTCCTTGGTGTGGGAAAAATTTCAACTCATTTTAGTTGCTTCCCTTTTTAGAAACACATTTTCCCCTTCATTATATACTACATGAAATTTCATATATTTTTCAATAATTTCATTTGTAGATAAGTTTAAAATAGTACTTATAAATTTTGGATATTCTATGTCTGGAAGAAAATTCAATACTCTGTTGTAAGAAAAATGAAATGTGAGCAGTGTAATAACTATTTTATTCTTATCATACTTATTTAAATAAGAAAAAAAACCCTTACTAATACTGTAAAAAATATTGATATTTTATGCACCAGGTACCCATAGAAACATACATACTCTGATTTAATGATATTTTCTTAACAAATATTGAAAATTAACTTGATAGTCATAGTAAGTAATCTAACAGATGAAAATTAATATAAATCCACAGGATCTTCTGCAAGATTTAAAAGGGCGATAAATGTACAGCCATAATTACTTATCACATGTAAAAAAATTTAGAAAAGTTTCAAACACTCATCCAAACAAGTGTGTATTTAGAAAGTAGAAATACAATAGCTATTTCTCATTATTTAAAATTAGTATGATATAAAACCAGAATAACATTCGCTTCTAAAGAAGGTAATCTTACACTAGATCACATTGGATCTCCCATTTATATGACACCCCATACTGAATATCTCAGTTGTATGAAAAAGCTGATTCTACCCATAACTTTTCCAACACTTATATATCATAATAAATGAACGTACAGAAAGCAGAAATGAGATATTGATTACCATTTGTTAAATAATGATGGGACTGAAACATAAGACTTAAAACTTTTTATGTTTATGTGACATTTAAGTTCAAAAAATTAATTTATTTATTATCTCATTAAGATATATATATATATATATATATATATATATATATATATATATATATATTTATATTTAAAAAAAACCCTAAATTAATAGATTTTATGCCTTTTATTCTCTCACTTCTCATAAATGCTCATTTATAACTACTCGATCACATATTTCTTTTATTCCTATCACTCACAGATTTATCTTTTCATTTATTTATTTACACATTATTAAATTCAAAGAATTACTTAAAATTGGTTTTATTATTTACATTTTAATTACAAAATTGAAAAATTCGGATACAGTGTGTTCTATTTTTATTTAAATGAAACTAAATATAATAGAATATTAAACACCCAATCGACTAGCATCATATTCATCACCATATGGTTTAAATTAGACAACTCAAAATAAGAATAACATAACAAAAAGGTATAAATAAAGTTTAGAATTTTTTATAATAATGTATTAATTTAAATAAAATTTAAAATATTTCAAAAACAACTAAGATACAAGATATTCCAAAATTTTTGAAGTTATTGTAAGCAGTCTTAAATAAGTTTCTTTGCAATGATATTTATACATTGCAAAATTCTCAGTTTAAGGAATTTTTAAAGGCATCAACAATTGAATAACACATCGTTCAAAGGCATATTTACTTATATGCTGGATGATTTTCAAAAAATTCTCTTTCTTTATTAAGTATATAGGAAAAATTTTTTCTTTCTTCGATTTCTCTCTGATTTCGATTTACAACTCCAACATAACCTATCCAAGAGAAAACAAAAAGAATTAAATTTTAATATTCAGATAAAATATTTGAATGATAGAATTTAAAAATGTTATTTCTAGTTTAAATAGAATTCAAATCGTTTTTAAGAATGCTGATACATAAGCTATTATTTTAATCCTAGTTTACTAGCAATTTTTTTATCATTTTGATAAATACAAAATTTAAGTTTTCAATATTTTTAGATAATAATACAATATCAATTTCTGTAAAATGCAATGATATTACAATATTAATTTCAATTGAAAATCTAATTTAAAAGGACAATTTCTTAACAGTAAAATAAGTTTAATTCAATGATGTGGATTTTAAAATGAATTTTAAGTTTTATTAGCTTTAAATTAGAATTCAACCACATTCCCATAGTATTATACACAAGTAATTTTTTATTTGTTCTTTTATTTTTTTCAATAAAAAATAATATACATTTCAAATCATAATTGAGTCAATAATCTGATGCAAATAATTTATCATGAATTTCCTTTGACATTAAGGATATATGAACAATGATTTTGCTTTGATTACCCCGATTAACATAAAATAAATGATTTTTAATCATAAAGAGATCTCAACAAGAAAAATTTATCAAAATATTTTAAGAAATTTTTTTGAGTACAACATAGGTATTGAAAAAAGAAGAGTTGTGTACTTAAAATTTCTCAAAAATTCTAAAACATATCGTAATGAGTATGCACTTATTACGATATTTTTTCATAGCATTTTTTCATGCATAGCACAAAAAACTTTATAATGGTCTAGATTTTAAAAAGCAAATCATATATTTTTATTTATAACACATTTAATTCAAATATTTAAAAACTTTCTATAATAAGCAATTTCATATATTTATTAAAAAGAGAAAAATATTATATTTATCCAAATAAAATACAGGCATAATAAAATTCATAAATAAAAAATGAAGCAAAGAAAAAGTTTTGTTATCATGAGTAAAACTGTAAAGTAAAACCACTTTTCAAAACTTGCACCTTTTTTTAGATATATTTTTCGGTTTTCCAAAACATCTCTCGCATCTGTTCCATCATTCAATGCATCCAGTTTTGTTAAAACTCCGATAGTTCTCTCTCCTTAAAAATAACATTTAAAATTTTCAGAGAAATTTTAAAACTGTAAAAACAACGGAAAAATTAAATGAATTAATTTACACATATATAGTTACAATTAACCTAAAATTTCAATTATTTGAAATTTTATATGTGGCAAAAATATTTCGATTTATTTTAGCAATCGTTTTATTGAAATCAACCATCGTACATTTCAGTTATTGCATAAATTTTCATCCTTATTAATTTTGTCTATTATTACGGCAATTTGAAATCTTATTTTGAGAAAGTGTTACTAAATGTTTTTCAAAATATCATGGAACATCAACATAAAAATATTACAGCATTCAGAATCTCTATATGGTGATACAGTGAAGTTAAATTAATTTTGCATAATGCATTAAGATATTTTTTTTTTATGTTACTTGCTAACAATATTTAATTTAATCAAATATACTAATTTTATCAGGTAAATTTACAGATAATTTTTTTTTTTTATTTAAACTTTGAGTATTGCTTTATTTTTATGTACTGATTCAAATGTACTGATTTTTATGTACTGAATGTACTGATTCAGAGAATCAATTCTATTAAAGATTCAAATTTACTATCTTAAAAAACTATTTATCAAATAAAAATCATTAACATAAATTAAATTTTTATGTTAATGGTATAAAACAATTCAATTTTTCAGTTTGTATTAGTAATTTGATTTAATTTGCTAAGTTACAATAAGCCCTTAAATTAATTTTCACTTTTAACTCATCTTAAAAGAAAAGTAATATGTACAAAGAAATAATAGATACATACAAGTTATAAAAACTTAATGAATTGTCTGGAAAAGATTTAGGGAAATACTAGAGATTTACACATATAGACGTATGAATTCACATAATATATTCAAAACTCAATATACAAAATTAATTTTCTGATATACATTGACTAATTAGAATTCAATATTATTTTTATTTTTATGAACTATTTTGTAATTCCACACTTATGTTATAAAAATCTATTTGTTATAAAAATTTAGCACATTTTACATAAAAATTTACTCTGATATTTAAAAATGTATATGAAAAAATATTTTAAGAATTTATGAAATTGAAATAAAAAAATCAATGAAAGCAAAATTATAAAATTGGTTTTATGAACAACCGCAACTATATAAAAAAATAAAAATATATTTTTTGTTAATTTTGTGATTTTTATACATAATATAAAATTTTAAAATTGAACAAGTGAAAATATATGTTACAAAGAAATCTGAACTGAAATAAAAAAATTTATTAAGGGAATATATTATAACAAAATTTTTGTATTACATTTTAATAATTTGTATAAACTTGATGACATGATTTTAATAAAATCAGAATAATCAAAAAACAGTTTAATGAAGATATATAAGTTTATAGCTTATTTTTAAATAATTATATAATATTTTAACTTAATACATAACTAAAATTAACATAATGGCAATTTTAATAATAATTTAATAAAATATAACAAAATATAATTAATAATAATTCAATAAAATACATACAAATTCTATGACAAGCAAACAGTTATAATAATTATATTTTAGCCTATTTACACGGTACAAGAAATGAATATAATAAAATATGAAACTTTAAATGGAAAATTTTAGACACACTAAAATATTAAAGTAAGCAAATCAATGATTTACCAACTGTAATTTTAATACATTTTTCAAAAATAAATTAATTAATTAATATTAATTATTATATCCTACTTACATCTGAAATTCCAAATTAAACTCATAGGATAGAAAATCACATATAAAATGTAATGTATGATTAAAAGCACCATGAGCAATAAAATAGCACTTATAAATGTTTGCTATTTATATTTCATTAGCAAAATTTAAACAGCACTTAATTTTTACTTTGCAAAATGCTATGAAATATTCACATTAAAAACATTTAAGGAATTATTTTTAAAAGATTCATTGAGAAATTAATTTTCTTGATTAAACATTTCATTAATATAACTACAGCACTAAATATTACTTTTTGGATCAACTTCTTTTGCAATTTCTAAAGCATCAGAAGTTACTATCTCTTGTGTAGCTGGCGTCACAGCTAAAATAAGAGATTCTTCGGGAGTAATTTCTTTTAGAACCATATTTCGAACAACTTGAATACTAGTTTGAGAATGACCATCTTCCACATTTTTAATTAACCCGGGCAAATCCACAACTGTAAGCTTAAGTACTAAAATAGAAAAAAATCGTAATATGAAGATAAATAGCTAAACAAAACACAGTATAAAATGTAAAAAAATCTATATCATAATTGAAATTGCAACTGAAAAATAGTTAAGATTTGACTCATTACTAATTTACAAATCAGTCATTTTACTGATTATGATATTTCACATAGAAAATACAAATATAAGAAAAATTTTATGTAAAAAATTTATGTTAATTTACAATTATGAAATAATGATGCATGTTAACTATAGAGAAAAATTATATATTACAAATATCTATAAATGAGATGAATTGTTTACCTCGTGGTGAATAAATTTTTAAGCTAATAGGATCTGAAGAAAAACCTGTAGGACCAGGATGTCTAAGAGTCTCATTTTGAATTTCTTCTTTAACTTTTTCAAAATCTGTGAATTTTTCATTTGGCTTATGTGTAAACACTGCATATTCTAAATAGTTAAGACAAGCACATTAAACAAAATAGACACTGTTATAAATTATTTTATATATTATTTATTTATATATATATATATACTTTAATTAACACATGTGTAATACAAATTTTCACTCATGATATATGGTTTTAAAATAGCTAATATATAAAGTATTTCACTGTTTCAATTTAAAATATTGTTCAACAAAAATTAAATAATGCAATAAATTTTAAAAATAAACCATTAAACTTAAATTCAAGAAACTAATAGAATAATGTCATTACTTTAAATGAAATTAATATAGAAATATGAAACATTAAAGATACCTCATAATAAAATCTTAATGTAAAAGTTAATTACATCAGTGAATATTTTGATTGAATTACAACAGAAGAATATTTAACAATAAATCATATGCTTGGCAGGATGCTAGTTCACCATCTCTAGCTTGAAACGTGTTTAGTATTATTGGAAATGTAAAAATGTACATTAAAAATTTTGCAATTAGTTTGTCTAGTATTTTAAGAAATGTTGTAAGGAACTTCACAATCAACATGAAATATGCAATCAAGTGGTCCAAAGAATTTAATCAAATGTCCTAAGCATTTAGAGAATCCTAAGCATTTAAAATTCATATTAAATAAATTTTCCCATCAAAGAATCATAAGTATTTATGAAGCCATAATTATTTTGATTGCAGAGTTCCGTAATATAGTTTTACATTTAGAGGATGCTAACAAAATAATTATAAGAAAATGAATTAATAACTAATAAATATAAGAAAATGAATTAGTAAATTTATTATTGAAATTAGAAATGAACAATGGTACACAAAGAAATTATACAATGAGTAATTGATTTTACTAGCAATGTTTGACTTACTTTTACATGATAAATTTAAAATATTAAGAAATATAATTAAAGATTAAAATATGAAGACTTTCAACTTAAAATTTCAATAAAAATTGTATTGTTAGCCAATTTGTTTAATTAAAGAATAAGGAAACAAAATTTATTTGACCAAAAAATGTCTTCAAGCTTAAAAATTTTTAAAAATAATGAATTTGGAAGTCCATTATTTAAGAGAATATTTTTTTTTTCTAGAATTTCTAACAATAGAAATTTCACAAAAAAGGTAATTATATTTTTCAACAAAAAAAAAAAAAAAAAAGAAAAGAAATTGATAATATTTTTAAAATAAATTACTATTGAATATATTTGTTGTACACAAATTTACTACTTCAAATAATTTGTTTTTCAGTTTTGAAATAATAAGCAAACAAATAATCTTCAATTTCCTTCTTACATTATAAGAAAATAAAATTTCCTTATAATGTAATT
This sequence comes from Latrodectus geometricus, assembly GCA_026290005.1. Lineage (NCBI taxonomy): Eukaryota > Metazoa > Arthropoda > Arachnida > Araneae > Theridiidae > Latrodectus > Latrodectus geometricus. Next base: position 708,427 of record JAPDSC010003557.1, on the reverse strand, counting down.
TCTAATTTAAAATAAAATTTTCTTATAATGTAAGAAGGAAATAAAACAAATATACTCAATCAAAATTGAATGCAGTAAGAATAACTTATGCTAAGTAATTAAATATTTAAGGACCTAAAATGTTTAAAATATAACTTTTTGAAAAATATCCAGTCACCCTTTTTTAACAACTAGAAACAATCATAAACAGAACTTCTAGTGTTTGACAAAGATAATTTAATGAAGAAAAAAGCTTCAATTATCATATAATTCTTGAAAAATAATGATCAGTTTGAGTTCACTTAAAAACTTCAAATTGTCCCATATATTTCGTCTACACATTTAATAAAAATATTATACTTAAGCTAAGCAGTGCTAGAATATTGCTCATTAAAATATAGTTCACAATAAATATTGTCTTTTGGTTTAGTAATTTTTTTTTAAGAATTCTATTGAACAAACATTACTTGCCAACATTTTTTTCAAAAATATTGATATAATATTTATGTAAAATAAATTCTATATTTTAGCATAAAAGTGATTTCCATATTTACCATCATGGTTTGTAAACATTTGTACAATGGTTGGTCTTCTTGTAACAGTATCCTTTCCTCGTGGTAAAAATTCTCTAAAAAATTAAATTTTAAAAATTAAAATTTATGAAAATCAATGCAACCATAAGATTACACCAATAGATTAAAAATAAAATAAATAGATAAATGAAAACAAATAGAAGCTATATTGATAAATTTTTAAAAAAATGTTTTATTTTTCAAGAAATACTTATAATAGAATATAATTTGTATCAATAATACATTATTTTTTAAAAAAACTTGACTTGACTTTACTTTACATATATCCTTAAAATAGTTGTTCATTCAAATTAAATTTTTAGCCTATATTGATTATTTCATTTGATTTTCTAGATTTTTATTTATTGAAGTCACTAAAATTGTCATATTTATAAAATTTAAAAAGTATCTAGAAAAGGAAGTCAACAACTTATCAGATAATACCTTCTACAAACCTCAACAAAACATGTTAATATTTCAATTTATATAGCATATTTTCCTGTATAAAATCTGCTGATTAAGCATGTTAAAGTTCCAAATTTCGTTGGATGTATTATACACCATTTCAGTGTATAATCTAATGAAAAACATTATCCAACAGAAATTCAAGCTTAAAATAAAATTTTGAAACAAATGCCGCCATTTATGCTTTATAAAATAAATAACAGATGTTGCCATGATTCGGCCAACTTATTTCAGTTATAATCAGTTTTGCTCAACTACATTCAAGAAGGAATTTGGTTCCTCGAATAAATATTAGATTGCTATTAGCTAACCTCATTTCCTATTTAATCTTGATCCAAGCAGTTTCGTACTGGAAATCGTCACGTGGATGTAAAAGCATATGAGTTACACAGCAGATTTTAAACAAAAAGTTATAGCAAAAGGAAATTTTAAAACATGGCAACAAATGGGTTATTATAATGTGAAAAACAGTACAAAAGAAAAACATCTAATGTGTAGTTCAAAAATAATCCATTTCTTTCATTTAATTATTAACAAAACAAATACATTTTATTATTAAAATAAGTGTAATCTCATTTTAAAAGTTAATAAAAAATAAAAATAGTTTTACTAAAATTTTCTCCAATTATTGCTTTTGATTGATCTAATGCCTTCATCTCAGTTTATCAGACTTTGCAATGAGGTGGATCTAATAAAATGTTTTGCATTTTTTTACAGTACAATTTATTCTATTTTTAATCATATTGCATATTTTTCCTTTTATGTGAACACGACATTATCAGCAGTATATATTTTTTACTATTGGCCACAAAAAATGTAGCGGATTGTGTGATACTTTTTCCTTTTACTTGAAAAAAGGTTGTGAAGATAACTTGCCCCTGCAAATTATTTATAAGAAAATACAGTATATATAGATACTATTATTACACTAGCATTTATATATGTCAGAATAAACATATTACTATTCATAAGAACAATTAATAGTGATTTTTTTCTTTTTGGATACTGGATTTAGCTTGTCATTCAACAGTCATTTTTTGTACATGAGGACTAATTAGAAAAGGAAACACAGTTTAAAATGCATTCCAAATCACTACAAACATCATCATCAAATGTGAGATTTGAACTCACTAATTACAAAAGTTAGAGTACTACCATTAGGCTTACAGCTTAGTTTCTGCATATCAAGAGCATTGATCAACAAAGTTTTTGATAATTCTGATAAGTACAGGAGGAAGATTTTTAGAATTATTATTGTTTAATTTAATATTAAACTGAACACATCTTTTACAAGGTAACCAATAAAATTCTTTAATACCTCATAATTTAAAAACTTGCTTATTGAGAGTAGCAACAGCAGTTATTATAAAAAGAAGATAAATCACAAACTTTCTTCAATTGTAACTCAGAAAACAGCAAAGACAAATATGTGGAAAAAGTATGTTCAATGCTATTTGCTATGACTTCAAGGTAGGTATGCTTTTAACACAGAGAAAAGAAATTGTACCCTGATCTACCAGATCAGAAAAATTTTCTAAGTTTGATCTCTCATCAAGCTTACATTACTTTAAGCATAAAATTTAATTTTTATTAAATGCTAATAATGTCTTCAATTTTTAGTCTAAACTTAAATTTTGAAATAATGCACACTCTGTGAGTATTTTCACAAATTTATTTTTAGTGACAACATGAACATATACAAATAGATAAATAAAATTAAATTTCTGTTACAAATCCTTTTCACCAACTTTCAAAACTGATTTATTTTGATAACTTTTTAGCCTAACTGCACAAAATATTTTTTTTTACAAATACCAATTTTACAAATGTGTCATGGAATAAGGTGCCATATATTATATAAATTTCCAAGTAAAACATCAAATGTAACACCGAAGATATAACAGTAGATTTATCAGTAGCTTAATCAAGTTACCAAATATATCAACCTTTTAGAAATAATGCTGTAAGTATCCAGCAAGGTTTTTAAAACTTTAGGTTGAGAGATTTGTTCCTCCATGGATGATCACAGGTTACCTTTATAATAATGCATTTTTATTATTAAGTATTATTATTATTTTAAATATTCACAAAATAAGTAATCAGAGAAGACAATAGGTTGTTTGATGAAAGATATATAAAGGGTAAAGAAAAAATATACAGTCATTGGTATAATGTACAAACAAAGCAATTTGACACCCAAAAATGCATTATTAGCTTTATAGTTAAATAAAAGCATTCATGAACAGTGACAAATTTTGTAAGTTGTTTGAGAACCATAAAAATGTATACACTGTATGATAAAAAAAAAGGCAATATATAAAACAAGTAAAATGGTAAATCTAATACATTTTACCAGGTATCAACTTGCAGCTCACAAGTCACTTTAAAGGATTATATTAGGTTCTTGATAAATGTAGCCCGGTTCCTTTTCCATTTTTTTGTTATTATATTTTAAAAATTATTACTTTTCCTTATGTGTTTCAAAATGCCTTTTAAGTTACTGACAACAAATATAAAAGACTAAGTGCAACATTGTAACAAATTTCATTTTCATCCAAGTTAAGAATAATATGACTCATGGAAAACTGCATAAGCAAACATTAACAGTTGCATAATCATCCAAATCCAGACCCATTTTCAATTTTTTAACTTTCATTGCAATGAACAGTTGGCATTGCGCTCTGCAGGAAACAATTTGCATCACTCTTGCAACAGATATAATTTGTAGTCTGGAATTTTTGATAAGTTAACTATAATTTGTTTTGTAGTATGTAACACATACTGTTATTCTAATGACACAAAACTTGAATTTTCTAAATTTCTTTATTTATTTCCAGTTTTTTAAAAAATATGACTACAGAGAACGAAAATGAAAAAAGAAAATATGAGCAAGAAAATAGTTTTAATAATAAATGGGAGGGGAATTTCTTTGTCACTGACAATAATGGAAAAACATTATGTGTTATTTGTAATTCTATGGTCAAAAATTGTAAAGCACAGGACTGTTTTGATAAGTACACACACTAAGTTTAAACTCACAAAGAAATATTTCCGATTTCTAGAAAATTCATTTAAATAATTTTTAAACTATTCTAACAAAATAAAGACCTTATATCTAGACCATAAATCAGCAATATAAATACAATTAAAAAATAACTCAAAAAAATATATAATCACAAATAAAAAAAAATCAATAAAATTTAAACGAGATAATAAATTTATGTCCGTTTAATAAATATAAAACATTAATCAGATAATTAAAATATAAACAACACACAAAATAAAAAAATAATTTCATTAAGAAAATGTTCAACAATAATCAATGATAATAACAAAAATTATGAAAATCAGACGCAACATGTTAAGCAAACTTAATCTTAGATGAGAATTTAAGATTTAATTGCTATGACATTTAAAAATTGCAGAATTCAAGTTTGAAACAGTTGAATTACAAAAATCAAAACATTCATGTTGCAGTATAACAATTATAGTATCTTACTACATACTTATGACAAGTGCCTTAAAAAAACTATTAAAACGAGTTTACATTTCTTTAAAGAAAGTGAAATACTTAAGCAGCATTTTATTCAACAACCTCTTGTAGCATAAGAGATATAGGAATGAAAAATCTTGACTAATTTTAGGATTATAAAAATAATATAGTTTATAGTCATTTCATATTTTAATACATAACATAAATGGCTCATTGAAAATTTTGATGAGAAAAAGTTTATTAAAACCCATTAATAGTGTTAAATTTAATGATTTATAAATTTTTATGCTAATATAGTAATACTTTTCTATTATAAATTTATTAATGTTCAGTTTATAAATTTTTTTTTGAATTTCCCATAGTATATTTGTATAAATAATCTATTTATACATACATTATATAAAGAGTTAAAAATATTTATTCTTTTGCCATTGTTATAAATATAGTTCTTCCATTAATAAATAAAATGGTATTTAACATAGCAAATTTCAGATAAATTAAAAAAAAATTACCTTCCAACAAAGCTTTCAAGAACACTGCTCTTCCCGGCACTCTGACTCCCAACAACCACAATCTGAGGCAAAGCAACATTTAGAGAGTGACCACTAGCTTTGAGTTTTAATTGAAGTTCATTTACAACATCAATGAGATCTACTTTTTTGTTTTTACCTAAAATATATATTTCATATTTAATAAATAAATAATTATGATAAGATAAATATTTTAATACAACATTGAAAAGCAACAAACAATACAATAATAAAATAAATTCCCCACCTGAAAAATTATACAAAAACTTTTGATTTTCCTTTCTGTTTTTTATTTCTGTTAGCTATTTAATAACCATGCAGTAATTGCTTTTAAATTTGTAAATATGTATTAAAAATAAGAATGTTTTTAATTAAAAAGTAAAACTTAAACTTTATTTTTATTGATTTAAGTTTGCTTAAATAAACCCAAAATTAAATACTTTATATAAAATAACTCTTAGTCGCCAATACAATGTTATTCATTGATTGTATTGGCAGTCACTACAAAACTTGAATTTTTGAATTATTCTATAATCTTAATACATACCAGAGGACATACATCAAACAGAAATTATTTAAAAAAATGTAAAAGATAGGAAAATTTTCAATCAATTAGCATTTAATTAATAACAATATTTAGACTAAAAGCTAGAAATAAAAAAGTGAAAAGTATTTTTATATTTAGTTGTCATGCAATTGAAAACAATACATTTAAAGACAATTCCATTTTTAGTTATCCCTAAGATTGTTTCTTTTGTCTGTGTAAGGATTTTAAAATAAGAAAAAAAATGCTAGGGAAATATATTCTAGACTAACTATTTCAGCATAAGCACTTGCCCTAAAACCAAAATAGTTGAAGGATTTGTACATAGAAGAAAATTAGTATAGATGTTTTTTTCAAAGAAATGAATTAGCAAACCAGTCTTGATTTTTAACTTTATCTTGCTAGAGTTTCTTAACTTAAACTTATTTGATTGACATTTACTGAATATATTTTCTCATATTTAATTAATTAACAAAAGGAGTTCATATTAAAAAAGGAGAAAAATTTTTAAAAAATGTTATAGAGTTTGTAACCAAGAGATTAAAAACAATACAAAATGATGATAGGGCAAGTATTGTATTTTAGAAGAGTATTCATTTTATACCCAGTTTAGATCTGACCATAATACGAAAAGTAAAATATAAATCATGAATAGATTTTATGATAAAAAATCATTGAAATTTTTTAGAGGCTGATTAGTATACAAGTAATTCAAAAATTAAGTTTAATATACAGTTAAAAAAAAAAAATATCAGTGTTAAAAAAAAAAAAAAAAAAAAAAAAAAAAAAACCCCACACACAACTTTTTTTTTTGACTAAAGTGATGAAGATTTTGTTAACACAAATATATAAAATAGTATATGAAATTTCTCTACATTTTATTTTCCATAAAATTGTCTGTAAATACTGGTAAAATATCAATTCAATACATTAAAAGAATTTTTATAAATTACCTAAAGTATCACATATTTCAAAAGACAAATGTTTAGACATTAATATTCTTATTACTGTTGCCACAAAAAATAATAACACTTTCATTGATAAACTTTAGCAAGATAACATTTTTAAAAAATTATAGCAAATGTATAGAGAGTTCAAAAATATTATTAGAGTCTGAACATATTACTAGCCATTTAAAAGGCAGCAACAAGAACATGAAATAAAATAAAATTCATTTCAGAAATTACACAGAATAAAAAAGTTTAACTGATTGAAAATGCAACTTTCTGAAGGTAAGGATCCCTATAAAATCGACAATGATTGCCATCAATATGACTAGCAGTAACCACAATTCCACTTTTTGGGATGGAATAAAAGAAGCTATCACTTGGATATATCACTAAGGAAAGGTAATTTAAACTGCCTCTATATACAACCAAAATAGCTGTTCCAACAAGAGCTGTATTAAAGGCTACCTACCGAACATGATGTTAATAGATCACCATTGTAAATGCATATGTAAGCGATGAAACATAAAGAAATAATAGATATTTTAGAATTATTCTAATTTACTGCAATCAATGTTAAATATTTTTGACAGACATCATTTACTCAATAACAAAGAATATTTTTTGTGATACAATTGAAGTTATTTTAGTGTTCCCTCATTAGGCAACATACATCTAAAATATTTGTTTTCCTATGTAAGTGGGATGAGAAAATAATTGCAGTAGTTCCTGTTCGACAATCATACTTTACAATTCCCCATTCACACGAGTTAGAATCTATTTGAGATTTTCTCATTGTATAAGAGAAATATTCATTCCTAAAAAGGAATATTATGTTTATTTGAACTTTAGTGTTTGTTCATTGATCTACATTGAGGGAGTAAAAAATATTTTGAGGTATGAATAAATAGAGAATAAACTTACTCCCAAGAGCTCTGGAGTAAAATATTCTATAATAAAAAGTTAATCAATTTTAGAAAACAAGCAATGATCTCACTCTAATTTAATTTTGATTCCTAACATTGATTTTGACGATTCCTGATTTAATTTTGATTAATATATGTTGTTTTATATTCCATCAAATCATCTCTTGACAAAAGAAACATGTATTTACAAATTTACACAAAAAAACTTCATTCATCATATGTAAAAGGCTACACACATTTAGTTCACTCCATACCCAGAGCCTTTTTCCTCACCACTGCAGTCTTTATAAGCTCAGGCGGTTATGATTTCCTATCAGATATTCTAGTAACAGAAAATCGAAGAACCTGCTTCCGAATAATTACAATGCCACAGAAACGGTAGTATACAGTGATTGAGAGAGTGTTATTTAACAAGCTTCTCTTTTATTTGGGTTTATAACAGAGTTTAAAAGAAACAAAAGATGCCACTGAAGGTGTTATTCATTTCTCTCAAAAAATGATAGATAATCACTTTCAAACAAATTATGTATTACTGGAAAATAAATTTGCATTTTAACAAATATGAAGTTATTTGTACCTCACAACATAACAAACTCTAGGTGTTATACTGGCTGTTTATTTAACTTTTTTTCCTTAAACAAAGATTTAGATATGGTAAGGTGAATTCAATTTTTTTTACCAAGATTTCTCACAAGCACTAAATTCCTTACTTATTTAAAGATAATGATTGAAGTTCTTAGAGTTAGACAAGAGAGTAATATTTTTATTGATGCAGATGAACTTGTTACAGGCACAGGTATCCAGCATCTTATGATGTAAAATAAAAGATTCATGATTTTCCCATTATTTAAAAGCACCCCATAATAGTCACTTTTATAGCTAATCCTCTAAGACTTATCAAGATAATTTTTAATCTCATTTCTCATTGTGAAAAGCAAAATTTTTTCTGAGTTGAAATTAAAATCTGTTGTAATTTTGATTATTTATGTGTGCGACATCCATTTCTATTGATTAGTTCTGTGCATTCATGGATTCTTAACAGGAGATCCTGGTGTTGGGAATTTTTGTTTATTTTAAATCAATATTATTAAAAACTGCTGGAATTTTTTGTGATACTTTTTATGGAAAGATTTCAGCACTGCTTCTTGTCAAGAATGATTTAAAATATCATTTGCATAGCAAAATTATGTTCTAATTTAAATTTCAGATTTAGCTATATAAAAAAATAAAAGCATTCTTAATTTTTTTAAAGAAGTTTTTTGTTAGAAAACTGTGTCATCTTATCAGAAATGGAAAGAAGATCGTTCTCAAATAAATTCCAAGTTATGATTTTTGGAGTGAGAAAGAAGATTTCTTTAAAAAATGTTAGCTTTGATTTTGCCAAAACACTACTCATTTTCTTGAGAAGTGATAATTTGTTGATCAAACCCAAATCTAAGGATACCGGGAAACTTCCATTTTACCATGTGGTATTGTTTTGGGGGAAAATTGAGTGTACAAGATAAGATTTATTTAAAAGGATAAATATCACTCTCAGCTTTATATATATATATATATATATATATATATATATATATATATATATATAATTGGACTATCATTATCTCTACCAATATCTTATAGAACAAGGTGTGGCAACTTTTATTTAATGTCTTTTGTGGGGGAATGGTTTTATGAATAAACTATGTCTCATAATTTGTATTAAAAATGAATGAATGTTGGTAAAGGAAAAAATTCTTTTTTTTATAGTTTCATTAAATAGCAAAAAATGTATGATCGATTGGCTCCCACTAAGTATCATTTGCATTTTCTATGTAAATAAGAGTAGTATGAATTTCAAAAGGTTTGGATTATTCTTTTTAAGTTCAATAGAGTGTGTTGAAAAAAAATATTAGTGACTCAGAAAGTGTGCATATAAAAGTAAAAAATGCTTTCAACTAAAAAAGAATTGCTTATTTAAATTTAGATCAATTTTGAGATAATTTTTAAATGGTTTTAATTTAACAATCACTACTAACATAAGAGAATCTAATGCATAGCAAGAATATATATCTTAATTTTCTTATTTGACTATATTATCACACATTGTAATTATTATATTTAATAAGAATAATTTTGATTCATAAAAATAAAATAGTATTAATAACTTTAAAAATTCTTAAGATTCCAGATGTACTAAAATAATATAAATTTATTTTTGAAAAAATGATTTAAAATTCAAAGCTTGTAAGCAGAAGACAACATTTTAAATATCAGTAAAAAGGATTAGCTTTTTTTTTTGGGGGGGGGGGCGACAGGGTTATAAAATTTAATTATTAAAACAATCCTTTTCTTAATTATTTTACAGTAAATAACAATTAACAAATTGATTTTTTGTAACAAAGCTTACAAATTATAATACAGAGCTTTTCTTTTACCCTGCTCCTAATCTCAAACCAAAATAAAAACATAATACAGTACACCTTAAGTAATAAGAACAAACACATAATTAATAAAACAATGATAAAATCTATATAATTAAAATACTTGTTCTTTTTATTCCCCAAAATTTAGACCAGGGTTGAATTGAAAACAGCTGCATGGTTTGGAAAATGGCTTATATTAGGATGTTGATTTTAGACTAATCTAAAACAAAAACTTTTTTTAAATATTGATTACTGCATTTGCAATCATTTAATAAATAACTAATGCTGATTTGAGCTCCTTTAAAGTTATTTACATCACCCTATAATTAATTTAAGGGATAAAACATTCTGCTCAGAAATAATTCTCAGGAAGAATGAGTGTTTTTCTTTTAAAATTGTTATCTATGCTTTACTGTTAGGGATAGAGAAAAAAATATTTATGACAACGGATCATCTCTTCATTCTACATCACCACTTAATTATATTTAAAAAAGAACAATATTTACTTTTTTGAGTTTGAAAAAATAGCGTCTGACAACCATTTTGGTGAAAGTCTTTTCTTCTTTCCTATTTTCAGAATCAGATTAAAATGCAAAAGAAAAATTCTACAATACTTAATAACTAATTAAGAATTATAAATCTCAATCAATATTGTTTTAGCTAATCTATACACAAGACTTTATTTTGAGATGCTGTTTATTTTGTAATGAACATACTTTTATGTGTTACAATGGAAACAGCTTAATGGTCTATCATACTTAAACTGAAACTTCAAAGTGACTTTTTGATTCTTTAGATTTTTGCTTATTTTAAGTATGTCTTAGCAAAAAAAATCTAATCTAATGTACTATTTCTATTGCATTATTTTAATGTTTACCTAAGTTTATAAGTTGATTAAAGCTTAAAATGTTTTGTAATATATATATATATATATATATGTCTGTATGTGTCAATTAGTAGAATTCAGTTTTTAATACCTTAAACTGCAAGAAGTGTTTTTTTTTTAAATTTATTTTTTAAATTTTTGTTAATTTTAGTATGTTATAAACAAAATCTAATATGTTCAGTTTGTTTTCATTATATTAATTTAAAGTTTCCAGTTCATAATTAGGCTAAGCCCTGAATTAAGACATATTTTTCCCTGGTGAGATCTAAACTAAATAAACATTTGTTAAATGTAAAGTATTCATTGAATCAGGTATAAAATGATTTAAACAAGAATACTTGCTAATTTAATTATAAATAAGATAGGGGAAGCCAAGTTTGTTAAGATGTTCCAGGCAAATGAAAGATGACCCATAACACTTTTTTAATTTACACACACAAAATATTTCTAAAATAAAAATTTTGAAGACACAGTTTTTCAAAAATTGTATTCTGGTCTAGTAATAGAACAGTGTGGAAGGTCTTGCATTTGATGCAAACTACTGTTGAACAATAGGAGATGGATGTTGCACTTCTGCCATCTCTAGACATATTTCTCAAGGTAGATGCTTAAGTGATTTCTAAGTTTCCACACTTGCAACATGAATGTAACCAAATAACTTTTGAAAGTCCTTTCAGAAGTCAATTTATGAGGTGGATTTTAAAATGCACTAGAGAAAATTTAGATTATTAACACTATACAGATGCAAAAATAATTTGCTTTGACTAAAGGCATTTTTTAATTGGCTGTCTGTGCTCAAAGTTTGAGCATGTATTGAAAATAAATTTAAAAATTAGAAAATTACATCATGGAAAATGTTAAATTTTGGAATGAGAGTTATTGGGCACTTTTCATTTCATTGGTGCAAGCAATAGAGATCCAAAACCTGCTAACACCACCATAAATACGTCACCAATAACAAACAATCTTTTACCATAACATTTTAAAACCTTTTACAAAAATTTTACATGCTATAAAACTTACATCTCCAAATTATGTTACAACTAAGCTATAAATATTTTTCTAATCAGTATTCCATGTATATAAATCAAAAATGCCAATCTGAGATTTAGATTGGATAAATGAAAAAAATAACAGCCATTTTTTTATAACATTAAGGTTTTTACTAAGTATAAAATTTCTTCCTCTCATAAAATAAACTTAGATTACAAACTGCTGTTAGTAAAAGAACAGGGTAAATTGAGGAAGGAAGGAAGGGGCAGAATGATTTATCTTCATCAAATATACCCTCTGCCAAACACATAATTGATTAATTTTATCAAAACTGATTTTGTAGAACATTTAAAAATTATATTAATAACAACTTTAATTCAACAAAAAAGCTTTATTCAGGTTGAAAAGCGATTATTCTTCATAAATAATACACAAAATATTTTGGAATCATCCTCAAGAAATTATTAG
>JAPDSC010003557.1:679387-695819 GCA_026290005.1 Latrodectus geometricus | reverse complement strand
AGCTGATTGCTTAAAAGACATCGTTGGCGTTTTCCCCGCAATGTCGTTTCTCGAATTTCCACTGTTTTCTCCATGATACTAGTGACATAGATGAAACATTATGATCTGATCAGACATCTCAAATGCTTTAAATCAAGGAAAATTTCCTTATATTCCTTTTCTGTTTTAAATAACTTATTAAATTTCTAATCCATATAAATAAAATTCTTACAAAATTATTATAAATTTATTTGTCCGAAGTTGAATTTAGAACGCTTGCTGGGAATTTCGCCATATTTATATCTTTCTTTTTGTTTTTCAGATACTTTAATCTGCTTACATATAGGACCTACGTGTAAGAATCGAAATGCAATACATTAAAAAAAGCAAGGTTTCGAAAATATTTGCATATTTTGTGGCAATCAACAAATGAAATGAATTTCAAATGAAAAACAATATCAATTCCTCTATGATAGGCTGCAATCTTATTCAATATTCTCAGAGAAGGTACAGGACTGAACTATCCCACGAGCAGTTTACGAGATGTCCATTAAGCATAAACGTAATGGCGTCACGCTTAACGAAACTGAGGATGAGCTTTCCACGAAACGAAATATTCAGCATGTTTAATTTTTCAATCCAAAACCTAACATCGTTTTTAAATTTTAATTTTTTTTTATATATACATTCAAATTAGGTGGTATAGTAAATAATAGGGACTTTAAATTTTCTTAGGAAATTGAAGAAAATATAATTGAATATTTTAAAATTAAGTTTATTTTAACAATTTACTCTATATATTTTAGAATTGAAGATGTTTTAAAATATAGATATTTATTAGATTATCATTTGATTATATCTTTTAATTAGTTCCAAATGACTCCATCAGTGCAAACACAAAATTGAAGAGTGAGTTGCATTCACATGTTAAGGAGCGTAATACACAATCATAGCTTCAGCAATGAAGATGAAGCTGGTCCGATGTAGACTTGATTAAAAGCAATTTTGTTAATAAAAGCTCTACAGCTAACAAATCCTACTGTTTTAGAACCATATGTGAGGACTCGAATAAGAATCCTACTTTTGTATTTCTCTAAAAATGGTTAAAGACAATCTATAGGGAAATAATGAGGAAATATTAAGTGAGGAGTATATTGATCCGACCAAGCAAGAATTGCACACAATACTGTTAAATTTAATTACATATTGTTCAAAAAATTGTATTATTTAAATGTGTCAGAAAATCTATAATACTTGTCAACACGATTCACACTAATAATGATGGGACGAACAGAGAGCTCTTGGAAAGCACTAGCTGTTGTCTTTTCTTTATTCTGAGCAAAGAAATTAATAAACAATAATTCTGAGCTAAGGGATTAACTAAGGCTGATAAGCAAATCGATCGATTGACTCAATTCGAACATCAAAGAGGTCAGAATGTTATGTTTGATTTGGGGCAATGTTAGAATGGATATCGATGGACGCGAGCATCATATAATTTCTTAAGTGCCGGAATGAGTATCAAAACGGATGATGAAGTCAGAGATAATTTTAGCATAGTAATTCAGACGCTGCATTCGTCTTAGGTCAAGGGGTCTTGCAACACAAAAAAATTGCTATTCCTTGTACATAACTTGGGTCAAATGACACAAGGAATGAAATTTTACTTATTTCAAATACTAAATTTGTTTTACTTCACACTGAATTGCCGAAATTTCAATAGAATGATCAGCCTTCTAACTTCATGTAGCAACGAGTTCATGAATTCGATACTCATCTCGGGACTTAGGTGTTTGTAGTAATTCGGAATCTACTATTTAAGCTATGTTCTGGTTTAGCTATTGTGTGCAAAAAAAATTATCGTTCAGCGACAAATCATTATACTATATAGCTTATTTCAAGTTTCAAAGTATGTATTCGTTTTCGTACAATAAATAATAATCGTTATCTGAAATGAAAAATCTCTAACTGCTATTCAATGATTAGATTTTTTACTTTTAGTTAGTGAGTTCGATTCTTATCTGAATCTAGATGCTTGTAGAAACTCGGAATCCAATTGTAGGTAGGATTTAAGTAAGGTAGGATTAGCCCTTGTTTCAAAACATGCTGTAGTAGGGATAAAAAACCAAATTTTTTCCTCACTACTGAGTGGTGATGAATCCGTGAACTTCTTTAGATAAAACATAATGGACATTCTAACGGCTGAATGCCCTTGTTACATATTTTAATATATACCGCATGTCTTTCGGAAGGGCTCTTCATAGATAATGGGCCGTATTCATGTATCGCAAGCGAGGAAACTCGCGAAAAACCCTAAAACAAACAACCCAAAAAACATGCGTACACTGAAGGCAGAAACGTAACACCCATTTCCCTTTGTTCAACAGTGGCTTTTGCTCCAAAATGCCATGTCCTACCTCTAGGCCATGACCTTCCTCTACAAAATCATCATTGCGTTACAATAATCTCTATTGCTGTGATTTGAAATCAGGTGGTGAAAAACATTTGAACATCCACCGTTTATAGTTTTAGTGAAAATTTTCCATTCGCACTAAAACGAGCTGATGTGTCACAAAAAAAAAAAAAAAGAAAGAAAGAAAGAAAACCTATAAAACTTTCATAAACAAAGCCGGACAAACATGAATGTAAACATTAAAAGCACAATACCCCTTTCTGTTTTATTTGTCGCTGAAATCCAGCCTAGAACCTTCCACCGTGAAGAAAAGGATCCTTCTAGTAAGTCTCTGAATCCTTCAAATTATCATTCGTTTTGCATCATAACAAACAGCCTAAAAAAACTAGAAGTCATTGGATAAATTCTACAACCTAAAAAATTTATTCATAGACCGTGGACTATATTCATGAATTACAAGAGAAGAAACCCGAAAAACTATCATGTACTAACTCAGACGAGATTACAGAAACATGCCTGTACCACTTAGTTTAACGACGGCTGATTTCCTCCGAAAAGTCTTGTTCTACCATTAGACTACAGTAACCTTTTTATTTAACCTATTTATTCACAAGAAACCAGAATTGAAAACTTTTTATGATGTTCTCATTAATTTTGAGCAAGAATGGTCAAATAATTTTTCTGTAAGCAAACCCATTTTGCTATTAGCAAAACAATTAGATCAAATACGTAAAGTATTCGTATCTAATGCTGATTATCAATAATCTGCTTTTTTTGATAGCTAAATGATAAAAAGGAGAGACATTTCTGATTACTTATCAGCTGAAGAGTAAATAAAAATATACCGATAAAATTATGAATGATAATTTCGGTAGAAAAAATATACATTTCACTCAAAGCTCCTAAAAAAGGTTTTTCCACAAGATTATTTGGTAAAATCTGGGTTTTTCATTCCTCTGTTTCTTTTACCAGATGTTTTGATTACACAATTTAAGTTGATATCATTTTTTTAAAATATAATCCAGATTTACATGGAAATTTATTTTAATTTGTGTAAACACATCTATTTACTTTTTACAAAAAATAAATATTTAATGTGTAATATATAATGATTTAAAAGTGATATATTTAGTTAATAAAATATAAAGAGTTAATTATTTTCTTAAATTTTAAACTATGTAGGTAAGTTACAATAATCTTTTTTGAAGGCATGTCTGTCCTTAGTTTTCATTCTTCTTTTCATTATTTTGAAAAGACTGCGGGCAGGATTGTTGCAGTAGGGTAGATACAATACACTAACAAATCTCAAAAGTAGAAACTGTGTTTTGTCTTATTTGACGACTTTCTGCTCATAACTTCCTCAGAAACTGCTAGAAAATCCTTTATCATAAGGATTTTCTAGCAGTTTCTGAACCGAGAATATTTGGGAACTAGAAGCAAATAAATTATCACATTTGAGTTAGATACGAGAATATTTATTCAGTGTTCAACGTATTATTAATTACCAGAATCAGTACTATTAGGCTCATCGATCGCTATTGTATTTGGGGAATTAATCCATGAATTTTTGCAATTAGTTTTGATGTTAATGGATTAATTCTATTTTTCATATTAGACATTTGAATAAGATATCATTGCGAACTTCTCCTTATATGTCTTAACCAAATTCCTTTACGAGAAAGATAAACATTGATATGCTTAAACTTTTAGAAATTGGTTAAAGAATCTAATTTAAGTATTACTTAAAAGATCGAATTCATAACTCGTTAAAAGACGTTGCTTTAAAAATTTTGCATACTCCAGTATTTTTTAAATATTAGGTTGGGGGGAAAAATCCATTATTTTTTCTATAGATGGCTGAAGTGATCGATATCTCATATGTTAATTTCAGATTTATGCTCGTTGGAATAGTGACATTTCAACTTAAAAATTATTTCGCTTTTTTCTTTTGTTTGGTCCATTGAGTTGAGTTTAAAAATGGAAGTCAACAAAAAGGAAATCCAGTACATTTTATAGTTTCTCTTTAATAAAGGTGAAAATGCAAGCAAAGCATCTAAAATTGTGAATGGTGTTTATGGTTCCGATACTGTAACAGCCAGTTACATGCAGTTTTCGGTTTCGTCTATTCCATTCAGGTACCTTTAATGTTCAAGATACACCTCGCACGGGTGCAACGTCGTCAAAAATGTAAGTAAAATATCAAAATGTTCAAAGTTGATTGCATGTTAACAGTCGTAGCATAATCTAGGATCTAAAGATCGGTATAAAACCAATTTTAAACATTTTTCACTAAGCGAATTCAAAACAAATTACATATAGTTCATCTAAAAATAATAGATTTTTTCCTCCCACACACATAAACTTAATATAAGTAACTAATATTTTATTGTCCTTTACTACATCAAATTTGTTAAGTTAATAATCGCAATAAATGGAATATATATATATATATATATATATATATATATATATATGAAAGAGTACATATACACTATTTTTTTCAAGTGCCATTATTTTTTCTAATGGCTTGGACAGGCACGAATGCAAAATTACAAAGGAGTTCTATTAAATATATATAGTTCCATCTATATTAAATATATATAGTTCCATCGATATTTACAATTATTTGTTTAGAATATTCTAAAATAATATCTTTTTCCCTTAAAAAATTAAATTTTAAATTCATATAGATTTAAAAGCGATATGAGCCTACTGGTAAAATATGTTTTCTTTATTGTGCAGAATATTAAAGACGAATAAATAAATCAGTCAATTTTTCCATTTTTGGAGTTCATACT
Organism: Latrodectus geometricus; assembly: GCA_026290005.1. Lineage (NCBI taxonomy): Eukaryota > Metazoa > Arthropoda > Arachnida > Araneae > Theridiidae > Latrodectus > Latrodectus geometricus. The sequence continues at coordinate 690,629 of JAPDSC010003557.1, read as the reverse complement.
TTAGATAAGTATTTTATTATTTAGAAACAAAAATTCAATAAAACCAATAATTGAATATCTACTTATCATTTATCATGAGTCGGAAAATTGCAGTCAAGATTAAATATGTTTTCTACTCATTGATTTACTTCCACATCCGTAACAGAAATGTATGTAAATTGATTAATATTATTTTTTAGAATTTTTTTTAACTTAAATTCTTAATAAAAACTAGAAGCCGAAACTAATCAATTTAAGTACACACAAATCATAATATAATAGGATTTTTACATCCATTATATTGAGATTTTTACATCCACAACATTTTTAAAACAAACAATATATTCACTCAATTTTCATAAATTTGTAATCAATAGTCAAATACAATTATTTAATTACAATCCATGTGTGAAACATTATTTTTTACTCATAATGTAAATTGTCATTGTTTACACAAATATCTGCGTATTTATTTATGAAAATGCTAAATTCATTTTACACCCCATCTACTTAACACGCGTAAATTTGGTATTTCTTAAATATTACTTTCATGTTATAATAAAATTAAAATCTGATATAAAAATCAATTTTTTTTAAAAATGACATCTAGGTTTTCTATTTTTAGATTAAAAAAAGTTCCAAAAGGAAACACTGTTCATGGTATAGACTTAATACTCTTGATGTAATAAAGTTCCATGCCGATGTCAGAGCTCTGTCAATAAGAAAACTATTAACAAAAATAGACGTTTATATTATTGGTTTAGTACTAATATTTTCAGTAGCATTTTAAAATAATCATTCGTATATAAAAATACTGTATTGTAATCTTATCTTAATAGCATAGATTTTCGTTAAGGTTTTATTTCATTTATTTATTTTTAAAATTAGAGTGAGTCCTGATTTCAGAAATTCCTCGGCTACCATTTTAAAATAAACGTTCACATTTTAATAGAAAACAATACAATTAAAAACACATTTATTTTATATTATGTTTTTTATCAGAATAAAAAAAATTCCGATGTAACAACGCAGAATTAAATTGAAGCCTTTGGTTAATTAATTCTTGTGGAAAAAAATGTAAAATCAGGATTGTTAAAATCCAAGCTTCGAACTGGAACTAAACAGGAAAAACCGTTATTTTTAGTCGGAATGAAAACAGGAACTGAACAGAAAAGATGTTATCAGTTTATTTGGATTCGATATATCTTCAGTCATTTTGTTACTGTACACAACAAGTTAATCAAACGTCGATTATAATTATTATTACTTGTACATTGCTTCTCAATACCTTGTTTTGATATTCTGTAATACTTTTTTGTTAGTTTCACATGAAACTACTTGTAGAAGGCAGATATTACTTAGTTGAATGAACTAATAGTATAGATGATTTCTTAAGAGAAATATCAGTCTGAGTTATATTTTTTGCAACTCCAGCAAACTTTCATCAATGGATGTTTGTATAAACTATGTAGATAGACAAAACAACTACTCCCAGTGCGGCGCCGTTCTAAGAAAAGGATAGTGACGTACGCCTCTAATTCATCAGAAATAAAACAAAAAACTAATAATCGGAATTAATTGATGAAAAGAGTTACAACGGTCAACTAGAAAGTAAGTAGAAAGTGAAAAAAGAAAAATTAAAAATGACATTTAACTCCAACCGTCTCTCTCTCTCTCTCTCTCTCTCTTTTTTTTCCCACCCGAAACTTGATTGTTCCCGATCAATCCAGTACATTTTTACAAATATATTAAAATTTTCATTTGAATGCAAATATTTTAGCTCACTAGATTATTTTGTAGAGAGTAAATGAGTGAAATTAAGCTTTTGTTATTCCATTATCCCTAACAGAAACCACTTTAAAACTACAAAGTAAAGAATTAACTTCAAGCGATTTTTATGGAATTTGAATCGCAGTTTTTTATGGAAAGCAATGAAAATAGCGATTTAGTCTTTAAAAGCAAAGAACTGTCAATGTAATACATAAATCTGCTATTTGTACCGAGATAGACATTAAATTCATTTTGAATAATTTTGACGATGAACGAATGCTCGACATAAACATTTTAGATTCCTAGGAAGAGAGTAAAACTACTTAAACGCACTAATCAAATAATATATCAAAGTTGGTTTTGGCGGCAAACAAGTTAGCATTAAAAGGGCATTTTCATGTTTAAAATTTATTTTCGCAGACAACTGACAAAATTTCAGTGAAATAACTTGATAATTTATATTAATCAGAGACAATTTTAATATGTTAAAGCAAGCAAACATATTTTTTACATAATTATTGCAAAGCCAAGTGTACTATGTGAGCTTCAAGGTACGAGGGTACACAAAACCATGAACCTAGTTGTCAAATACAATTTTGATAAAGAAAATTTGATAAAGTGGGTAATAATGGCAAGATTCTTTGTTCTCAGCTCACAGATCTTACAGTACATGCTGGTTCACATAGTGTAACAATGGCAAATCACATAGTGTAACAATTAAAAACGAATAAAATTCTAATTTTAATAACATTTTTGTTAATGATAGAATGGTATTTTTACTACAAGTAATGTACATAAAAATAAAATGATTCATTCGGAACTGAACCGAAAATCATTATTTTTGGAGAAACGAAAACCTCAACTGAACCAATATATTTTATTTGAATCTGGACGAAACAAATTACGGTTTAAAGCCCTGATTGTAATCCTTACTTCAAATGAATAATTACATAATGTTGGAGGAAAAAATTTGGTTTTATTTCATTTATTTACATTTTTAAAAAACTCAATTCTCAAAATACTTTTGGTTTGTCTGGCGCACTTTTATTATACATCACAATTTGTGACATTGTGTTTGCTTTTTAGACTATAAGAAAATATTAGACATTCTAATTCAACTTTTAATCAAATTTTACATTGAATTTTTTTTTAATTTGATGTACAAACACTTGTATTAAAGACAAAATTAGTATGTTCTGTAAACACATAAAGTTAAAAATTTTTAAAAATTATCCACAATTTCGGTCACTACTGTATATTACAATATTTTTAGAATTTCTGTTAGTCTGTTTCTGTTTCTGTCTCTGAGCCGCTTTGGGTATAGTTGTTACTCATTTAGCATCATCCAAGAGGCAATTTGTAAGTCGGGTACCGTGAATGCAGAACTTCTTATATGCCCAGAAGCAGATTGAAATATGCAAACTATATTTTAATATCTTTCATGAACTTCTTGTGAAGACTACATTTCTTGTGTTCTTTTCCTTGTCGTATAAAAAATGCTATATTTCTATTCCCATGTTAATTTAGTTATTACTTTTAATGTTTGTTCTTTTAATTATATATCATTTTGCTTTTAAGATATTTGAGCTGTTATATACATTTCACAATCGAAGATTTCTAGAGTTTCGTACTCTCCAGCAAATGTATTAAAAAAGTATTATTTGTAACGGTAAAGAGTGTTCAATTACCTATATTTTAAGAAATATAAATCCATATAATTTTTATTCCAGGATCAGCAATAGAATCAAGAAGCCTAAAGGACTTCTTAAATTCAAGTATCGAGGGGTTGATTTTAAACTGGTTGATATGTTTAAGTACAAATATGAATTTCCTGTACATATTTATTCCATCACTTATTATATTTTAATTTGTTTTAAGAGATTTTTTTTCTTTATATTCTTATCATAATACAAGAAGTTATATATAGAATGCCTAATAAATAATCTTACTTTTAACACGCCCTCAGTGTTTCAAATCTTTTTTTTTTTTTTTTTTGAAAAGGCCGCATCAATTTCAAAATATAAAATGGAAAATTATATTGACTAGTGAATACAAAATCCATGCAATATTTGGTTTAAGATGGTAAAACTACATTACAAACTGCTAAAAATATCCATATTATATAACGATAATTTTTTCTCACAAAACCATTACCTAAAACAATAACTTTTATGAATTATAAAAAAAGCGTATCATTGTAAAATGGAACATAGATTAATAAATAAAGTTTACTAAATTTCCACAGTCTTGACTGAGGAAAGTTTGAATTATTTTTTCACATAATTTGAGAAATACTTTTTAAAAAGCTAGGAATGAATTTTATGATCCCCTTAGTATTTGCAATATTCAGATCTGTTAGCAGAACACAATATTTATAAACTCAGAAAAGTCAGGAATTTTCATCCCTAAATTTTCTTCCCCAAGATGATGAAACAAATCCAAATGCTTTTGAGAATGTAATGCCGTTTTAAAAGTTTTACGGAGATAAGTTCAAAAGCGTGATTGGAATGGTTCGGAATCCACTTAACCGCGGGTCCCGGTCTAATTATCCCTCTTGAGCAAAAAATTATCATTGACTAACAAACCAAGCCAAAACTGATTTTTTTGTTTTCAACGGCACTTGTTAATTTATTTCCATTAACAACTTCATATTTGTTTATAGGCTTGCTATTTAAATTTAAGATACATATCATAGAGAAAAGATAAGTAGAATTTTTAAAATTTGTGTTTTATATGCTATGAAAAAATACGTTTGAATATAATGCCAAGTATATGGTCACTAAGATTCCCTCTGGCTGATTTGTGATTCTGCAATTAATTTTTGTATAGACAGAATTATTAGTATTTAAATACTTTTTAAGTTATTACAACAATCAACACCGAATGTGGTAATTTAATGAATATTTAGCTTTTCAATACTTGAAGGTAACAATATAAAATTGTTTAACTCTCAATTGGGCAGAAAAATTTCTTGCCCTCAAGCTCTAACCGTATATAAATACATTAAATACAAAAAATTGTAATTTATATTATTATATAACTAATTTTACAACAATGATTGCATAACATCTAGATACATTATTACATAAAATCAGATCAAAACTGAACAGATTCATAGAATATAAAAATCTGTAAATTGACATGCAGATTAATGATTTATCATTGTTAAATTTAAAAATGACTTGTAAAATTTCTTGAACTAACGTATTTTTATATATCATAGAATAATATTAATGAGAACTTCACCAAGGAAAAAACATATAATTTTTTACTGCATTAGATTTTGCCTTTTTGTATTCGGTTTCATTTCGAAAAGAAAAATTAAATAAAGCATAATGAATCTAGAGTTATACATAAGCCCAATAATTGCATCGCACACGATTCTAATCTTAAGTTCTGATCTGTAAGTTTAACCAGAAAATATTTAACTCTTCGGGTACATTTGACGAGTAACACTCGTTACAAGCTCTTACCTCATATTCAATAAAGTCTTCAAATAATTCCGTACTCAAAGAGTGAAAGAAAACTACTCCCTTATTCAACCCCCTGTTCTGTAGATCAATATTGATGAATAGCTTAGTTTTACATATTTATGTCGCACGTGGTATAATGATCTGTTAGTGACTATTACGCATTCAACAATACATGGAGATACAATTTAGTAAATTTGAGCCTTGGTCAGAAAATGAAGTTAACACTTGATCTGGAACCTCGTCTTTAAGCTACTAGACTTTAAGAAACAAGACTTAATAATACGCTAAAGATCTAGTCAACGCGACAATATTTGAATAGCCCAAGATTGAAAATTACCATCCAGTTGAAAGCATGGTTTCAAAAAGTGAGTGTTCTCAGCCAAGAGTAGATAAAAGCTCATGCTTTTTTAAGACAACTTTGAAAGGTAAATAATATTGTATGAAGAGAAATTTACAAGCCATACTTTCGGATGTCTGTATTTTATGAATTTACGTTTTTAGGATCAGTAGACCCTCAGCCACACAAGTAATTGGATTAAGTAGAAAAGGACCTAAGAACAATAGGAGTGAATCAAAGGAGAGCCATTGGATAGATTCGAGCTCAGTAGGGAAGAATAGGTGAAACAGACTTGGCTTGTAATAGGCTGCAGTAGAGAAACAACCTGAACAATATTTATATATAATGTGCAACCAAGAAGCTACTATTGTGAAATTAGTATTATCTTTTCTCATTTTTTAATTATCAATATATCTACTTTATTATAATAATAAAAATTTCATTTGTATATAAAATTCTTTCTAGAGCTTAAAAGTGATTTGCTAGAAATGTTTACAATTAAAATATTTGTTGTTTTACTGGAAACAATTTTAGACACAACTGAAAATGCAACATTATCATCATTATACTGCACTTCTAACAGGATTTAAATAAATCTGCAGGATGGGTAGAATTGAAAAGCTTACCTCTTAATTTTTTGTAGATTGTAGGATCTCAAGTACGAACACTATTAAATTTTTATCAAGGAGTAAAAGTTAAAATATATTTATCGTCAATAAATTTCTATTGTGTAGAATAAGGTTAAGCATTTTTGTCATTAAACTTACGGTATACTTATACTTTTAAAGAATAATTATGATAAATTTAAACATTTATGTAATACATAATTAATTTTCAAATCTTTTAAATTATACTTTTGAAACAATGTTGAATTAATTAGCAAAACACTTTTCATGCAAATAATTCGATAAAGTAAAATGTAATTGCAATAACGTGTGAAATTATCACATCAAATCATTTTGTAGAGAAAATTTAACATTTACGCAATGCCGTCACCACAGTCAATTTTACTATTAATCACAATATTATTAATTATTTTTCAAATAAAACACGTGAGTAAAAATTTTGTTATTACTTTCTTTTGTTATATCTAGAAGCAATTCATTTGGAGGTTAATTTGGCTTGGAGCAAAATTGTCTGCTGTTAAGTTAATACGTAAATATTGAAAATTCAAAACTTTTAATTACATGTACAATCAAAAAATTTTTAGTCTCCAAGGCAAAACTGAAATAACCATGAAATACATTTATATTTAAGATACAAAAACAACAAAGTATGTTTTATAATGCTCGATAATAATATTTTATTTTACAGTTCGTGTTAAAAATAAATTTGTTAGCTACTAATTTATGATTAATTAGGATTAACTTATAACTGTATGTTCTCAATAACGAATCATTTTGCCAATAGCATTATTGCATTCATTTTTAATCTAGGACTAAAAATAAATGCTATAAAATATAGCTATTACAACAATTACAGTAAAGTTAAATTTTTGGAGGAATTATCAATGGCGTCCTTTTAAGACAGAAATATTTATAATACAGAAATAAGTTCAAAGTACTCACTCAGCTTCTCAGGAGTAGCCATGGTTCGACTCACAAATATCCAACAGCAATTCTGATTCTCTATCACTGTCGCCAATACAGGGTGCGTCTCGAATTCGGAAAGCCGTTGTAGAGCGGATTGCAGCGTCAGCTCATTCACAACATATACATTAGAATTTGTTCATTTGTCAGACAATGAGGAATCATTAGAAGCGCTCCTATCGCTAGTTTTAAACTATGAGTTTGTACAAAAATTATGCAAAGATAAAATTTTTTAAGCATTTCAGATAATAATTACACCAACATGAATGTACTTCAAAATTGTTTTTATTTTACCAAACATTTTTATATTCATTTTAGTTTTTGATTTTTTTTTTAAATTTTTTTAATTCTAAGAACTTTAAACCAGAATTTTATATAAACATTTTTTGCATTACATTAATAATTCTTTTGCTGATTAATTTTAACAGTATGTTTATCAAAAGTTGTACAATTCACATTTTCTATTCATTATTTATCTCACTGAAAACAACTATAACGATTATCTCAGTCATCTAAATATATCAGATCATAATTTTAACCCAATTTCAAATTACAACTTAATCTTTTCCAAGACATTCTTCTGCGGAATGGCATCGTTTTCATGACCGAAAAGTTATGAATTGAGTGTAATGAAAGAAATGTACTTGGCCTGACCGAAAACGGCCTTGTTGATAGGACTTATATGATAGTATTAAATGTTGATAGTATCTTAAAAATTCTGTTGCGGGTGATATGTCCTTGCTAGTGTGCCATGCTATGAAGTGTGTCATCTCAAATAGCAATCTCGCAGTTTTTTCTTCGTTCAAAACTACGATGCATAAATAAGGTTAGCGGCATAACTTGGAGCATGTAGCAGCCAGATACATTTTGTGAAGAAACACAATCTAAGCACCATGGTGTATAGGTAAGATAAACCTTTAGAGAATGTCATGAGTTCAATACCAGCTATTGTTGAATGACGAGTTATAGATGGTTAGATTTGATTTGAATGTTGCTCAACGGTCATATTTGTAGACGAGGGCTAGACTGAGAAAATGAATACCACGCTTCTGCTTTCTGTATTCATATTTATCAAAATGAAGAATTCATATTTATTAAGAGATTCCTGTGTTTTCTCCGTGCGACGTGTATACGGCATACAATGTATTGGAACTTCTACAGGAAGGCAGTTTACGATATATAAATATGAAATGCCCATACCACCAAAAGGTTAGGTTTTAACTTTATTTATGGTGTCAAAAATCATAAAGGATAAACACCCGAAAATGTTTTGTCTTAACATATGTTACCAATAAGATTTTAAAGACTTGGTTTATCATTTTTTAAAAATTCTAGTATAATAAAATTGTTAATTTAACTTTAAAATTGTTTCATTTAACCTTTTTTTCATGAAGAAGAGTACTTTTAATCTCACACAAAAGTCAAAAATCACAATTTTTTTTCAATTCATGACAAATATCTGTAAAATTTTGAAAACTTGACGTTTGTCACTCAACGTAATAATATCTTAAAAACTAGAAATTCCAATTTCTAAACGTTAATACCTGGAAAATAACTTAAAAAATGCTCTGATTTCGATATCTGTTGATCTATATTATTATTAAATTAAACTAACAATATATCGTTTAGTTTGTCGCTTTTCTGTCATTTTCTTCACATGAAATTTTAATCGACTGAAAATCTAAGCATAGGATTCTCCATGGATAGAATTTAAGGTACAATTTGGGGTTTATTACTAGAGTAACTTTAATCGGATAAATTTCTGTAAATTAATGCACTTTTCTACATTTTCCGGAAGCATTGATTTCTTCACAATTTATTCCTGGGTGAATCTATACTATTCCGATATTTCGCTTAATGTCTACATTTTGTTTTCTGTTTTTAATGAATTGAAATTTTTTTATTTCTTATATTACAGTTACTATGTTATTTTTAATTGTCTTAACAGAGGACTACCCAAAGATACTATCGACTTAGGGTAACTGTAATAAGTACCCCTTTCTTTCATACTTCTATTAATTTTTAAAACAATTTAATATTTTCATTGAATTCTAAAAACAATCTGTCCTTCTATAACACCGCATAATGGATGATCTAAACCCTACGGTTGTAAAGATTTTGGAGATCCGACAAATCCGGTAGGGTATTTTCATAGACAATATCACAAGGAAGAAAAAGTGAAAAGCTTCCAAAAAAGAGAACTCTTCCAGACAAAATTATGTGTAGAAAAATAGTTATTTAATTGTTCAACTTCATTTCATATTCACGTTTTCCACTTTAAAGAACATAACCTACCATTAAGTACAGTGACTTCATATAACTAGACATGTTTATCTGGATACCCTACTTTGTCAGTGGCTTTGCTAGTAGTATAATTTCCTTTATTTTAACTTATATATCCTTTCTTCAACTACTTTTATTCTTTAATTTTAATTTTGTTTCAATTGCTTGGTGTTATTAGTAGTATCTACAAAAATTTCAAAATTTAAAGCAAAATTAATTTTTTTACATTTATTTTACATTAATTTTATTGATTTTACATGAGTTAGCAGGGTAATTTTTATGATGTGTAAGATAAAAATATTTATGAGATTTAATTGAATAGCAAAGTTTTTTTATCATTGGTTTGTTTCTTGATTATAAACAGAGGGATAATTTTGTAATTATTAAATAAATGTATTTGTTAAGTATTTGTAAGTATTTTCGCGCTTGTGAAACTTAAAATTTTTATTTTTAATCGGTATTAATTTTTTTCGAAAGTGTCGGTTACAGTTTAATATTTATATATTAAAGTGGCATTTTTTAGTGCGCTTCGAAAACATTAAAATAACAAGTTATTAGTTTGTTTGTTTTTTTTTAGTAATTTTTTATATAAGAAATATTTATAATTTGGTTGTATGTGATTACTTTATTAAAGTTCTCTAAGTTTTGGAATTTTTGAAAAGCGCAAAATATCAGACCTCTCTAATTTTCAAAATGGGCAAAGTGTAGTAGCCCGTCTAACTAGAGCAAATGTGAGCGAAGCATTCCAGCTCTTAAGTGTTTCTGGAGATATGATGTCTAAAGTCATAACAGCATACACACCGCGTGGTAAACATGCTCGTTGAAGCAAAATGGTGGACTAAAAGAGAAACTCACTAAAAGAAATCGACGGGTGCTAAAAATGGATGGACATTTTTCAAAAACGAACAGCTATTGGAAATGTGACCGCAAAGTTTAATCAATATCTGGATTCTCCAGCTGTTAGGATTACAGTTAGAATATGCCTTCATAAATAAAACATTTATGATAGCACAGCAATTTCAAAGCCATTTGTCACGGATGTTAATGCCAAACATTGGTTACAGTGGAATCGCACGTTCAGAGCCTGGTCGAATGATAATTAAAAAAATTAATATGGACTTCATGAATCATCTTTCTCCACACTTTTCCTACAACAGGATGGATCCACTTCAGGACACCTATACAAGGGTAAAATCATGATTGCTTCCTTCCATACGTCAAACATGGAGGTGGGTTTATCATGATATGGGTAGTTGTGTCGTGGTTTCTGCTGTGCCTATCGTAACCTTAAAAGAACAGATCGTTGGAGAGAAATATAGAAAAGTTTTTGCTAACAATGTACAGCTTATGATGTAAATTTTGTTTTCTGCAGGAGACAGAACTCTCCAAGAAGATAATGCTACTAACTGTACAGTGGAACTTGTCTAATCATGGTTTTGATGACTCATGAGTATGAAATTAAACAATTATCAGAACTAAATAGAATTGAATCGTTATTGTTTATTTTAGAGTTTTCAATACGGAATCTTTTTATGGTTCATCTGCATCTCTCTTAGAACTTTCACAATATTTCCTTGAAGAACGGTACAATATTCTTTGAAACACTGTTTAGCACTTGTATGAATCGATTTCTGGGCGAATCCAAGCAGTATTACATGGCAAGCAGTTCAAAGGTGATGCTACACTATACTTATAAAGGGTTCTTTATAAATCTATGGTATTTTCCATTATTTTGATAATTACACACATATATAATATATATATGAGAATCGAACTTAAACCCTTCACTATATGGTGTCGAACTTACAGCT
>JAPDSC010003557.1:662924-679377 GCA_026290005.1 Latrodectus geometricus | reverse complement strand
TATTACTTATGTTTATTTTTCAAGGTAAGTTCCTCGAATTATTTAAATAAAATAATTTAAAATTAATTGCGGAAAAGATAAGAGCGAATGTTTCAGAAATACTGCTGAAGCTGATATTTTAGGAAAATTATAGAAGATTCAGATGCTTTAAAAAAATAATGAATTTGTTGTTAGAGTTGTAAAATCAATAACAGAAAGTGGAAGGTTAAGCGATACCTTATCGAAGAATCAATTTTCCAATTTCTTGGAAAACACCAATCACTTGTATCAAAAGATAGCCTTCCTGCTCATTTAAAGTAGAAAAACTCGAAAAAAAAAATTTAAAGAAAGGGCACGGATACGAGTCTCATGCTCTCGTAAAAGATGCTAAGCATTTCATTTTCTTCAGATTGTCAATTTTTTAAATAAAACGTAATGCATTTTCTTCGTCTGAGGATATCAACAAGCTATGTAACATTAAACTGTCGTTATCAGAGCTCATGGACTTTGCCTATTAGTAGAATTACGAAAACTCCCTAGTGAGCATACAGACGTTTATAAACAAATAAGTGTGTGCTAGTAGTTCAGTCTGAATCGGACTCTGAACTACAGCTGGATTTACTTAACAAATGCAAACCCTACAGCAGTCTGGGGTACGTGCTCAAAATTGTCACGTCGTTTCTGAGAGGAATGAGAAAATACAATTGAGGCCGTATGAGATTAAACCCGGCGAAAAGTTGTCATTAGATGATTCTGACGCTGAAAACATTCAAAAAAAAAAAAAAAAAAAAACCATTGAAGGAGCGTTGGTGTTAGGTTTAAGAAGTGCAACTGAGAAAGACAACATCTTATCATCTTCGGAACAAGAGTCTCAGTGTTGCTGCCAATAGTTCAGAGCGAAGCAATACCGGGGTCAATGCTCTCTCATGAGTACGAATGGCCTGCTATCACGTTTTAGCCATCTAAGGAATATAATCATCGGACTATCACCAAAAGCTATTTGGGAACCTTTTGATTTGGTTGCAAACTATGGTATTTTCCATAGATTTTGAAGTTGAAGATTCTTCACTATATGCGAGTCCTTGATACGTTACCGTGATATTTTGTCGACGCATGGCGAATATCATTTAACTAAAAAGATTTTTTTTATTTTTTTTACCTCTATTGTGTGACGGAGAGTACATGTTTAAATCATTGATAAAATAAATGTAATAAATTCATAATTCATTGTTTACATTTCATTTTTATTACATTATTTCAATTCAAATAACATTATATATATTAGCAATTATATACTTAAAATATATATTTTAAATGATTGGTTAATTCCCAGTGAACGGTACGCTCCTTGTACGGTAGGCATATATACAACGGTACAATTATAATTAATTGTATATAATATTGTATAAAATTATATTATTTCTATAAAATAATATAATTTTATATTATATAATTATATTAATTGTATATTTTATAATTATATTAATTGTATAAAAATAGCGTACCGTACACTGGGATAGAGCCAAATGATTTAATAAAATATAAAATTATAATTTTAATGGTGCCACTTATCCACCCGTGGTTACGCAATTAAATAAGGTTGATCATTTATTGGAAAGATATCAAAATCAATTAAAAATAGATGATTTAAGGGAAATCTCGAGGCAGATTAAGCTAGAACATTACAAATACTATCATTTTCAAGTCACAGAAGTGGCGCGCAGATAATGTTATTGAAAGTTTAGCTAAAAACGTCATAGAACTAAAACATTTTTTCTTGTGAAAAAAAGAGACACTGCATTTGTTTTTCATTTAATTGGAAAAGCAATCGCTGCAAGAGATTCCGAAAAGTTTACAAAACGAGATTTTACTTGCGGTGTGAAAGCTAATAATGTTAATGTGGACCACGGAAGAGGAATTAGCAGATGGCGATAAACTAAATTGTGTTAGATGAATTTCAGTTAACACAAAGAGAAATCCTATAATTTTAAACTAGCTCACCACACAGCAAAACAAATCGGAAATTGTGTTATTGTTAGTCAGTATTATCGTTAGTTTAGGAAAATACAAAATAATTTTGAATTATTAAATGATTAAACTGTTTTAGATAAATTACATGGAATTGTGGATTTCAAAACGAAACAACACATGAGTAATAGTGAAAAAAAAGCTCGATTTTATCCAATTCAATTAGAGCGAAAATGCGATTCATGTTTTTCTTCGCTCAGATTATCTTGAACGTAAATAAATAATACTATGTTTCATTTTAGTGAAATAAAATTGCCTAATGCTTACACAGACTGTGAAAAGGATTCCTGCCTTGTGAATAAAAATAAAAACGAAGTGATTATAAAGATAACGCAAGAGAAATCATGTTTTCTATGAAGCAAAAAGTAATGATTTTGATTTCGATAAGAAACTGAAAAAAATTTTAAAATATAAAACTAAGTAAATGAAGAAAAAAATTAAAAAAAAAAAAAAAACCACTTAATTTTGTAATGTTTTATTTAAAGATTACAAAATGTTCGCATTTTTAAAGACAATAAAAAATAAAAGCTCTGTCAAACACAGTTCAAGTTCCTGTAGTAAATTCATCATTAAATGAACTAAAAAAATCACTCGAGGGTTAAAGATGGTTTTGATGAACAAATAGAAGCAAACATCGCGCTATATTAGAATTACTGCAAAATCAAAATTCATCAAAAATAGAAATCCTAGTTTCAACAGTAAATTGCCTGTTCATTTCAATTTAACATTGAATATATTAATTTTGGGAAATAAGAAATGTAAAAAATTCTGAGTTTTAAAGCATGGAAATTTACACAGATATTTCGGGAATAAATCGGTAATTTTGAGGAATATTGGAATTTTTAAGGAATAAACTCAATCAATGTTTCTTTTAATGAATTGTTTTGCCTTACCTATTTGGCGTGAAGACAAATTTCACAAAACTTTAATGCGAACGCTAACTTCTGTTTTCTTAACTAGTAAAAAAAAAAACCATAGACTAAATAGATTTTATAACTTGTATAATAAATGCTTAGTAAAAAAATTCAAGATTTTCCAAAATATCTAAAAAATTTCTGGGAATTTTCAAAATTTCCTCGGAAATAAACGGATTTATCCCAGGCAATAAACTCGTTTCCTCCTCCCCCCCCATTTTTACAATATCATTGAAGGTAGGTTAGTACCAAGAAATAACATCAGTGTTGTTAATGTATTTGGATGCTTCAGTCAAAATTAAATTAAATGGATTTAGTTGATCATTGAGGAGTTCCTCAAATATGTATAGTGTTTGATAATTTTGAAGAAATAGATTTTGTTTTGAAAAATCAAGATTTTCAAACAAGAAGTAAAAGAAAGGGAAATCGGAAAAAGACTAAGTGAATGATATACTCATAAATTACTTTTAATTTCATTAGTTCTTGAAGAAATGATTTTGTTAATTGAGAAGTCAATTTTTATGAATTTTTTCACTTGAAACATGATTATAAATAGGCAATAAATTTTTAATTTATAATAATTCAAAACTTAAAAATTAATCTTTTTTGCATTTAGCATGAATTTATTCTGTATTAGCAACTCAAAAAAGGACAATATTTGGCACCATTTAAACAATCCAACAGATAATCTGGGAACAAAATGATAGCATCTTCAATTGTTGAATAAAAGATTTTTTTAAATGGTCAGGTTTGTTTTAGCTGTACATGGAATAATTATAGCAAATCGAGGAATTGATCAGTTCTAATAAGTGGTGTAATCTAACTTTTTGATTATTGTTAAAGAATATTCTTAGTAATAATAAGTAATTCTTTTATAAACTTTACATATGAAATCATTAATGTAATTTCGTTCTTTTTTACTAGTAAAATGTGTGTGCTTCAAGGAATTCAATAAGATTTTGTCAATCAATTATCTCATCATTTATTGAAAAAAAAAAAACAAATATCAATTCTGTGGTTGAATAGGTTAATTTCAAAATATTTTTCATGGCTGAAGAACATGGAATTATGTAGGATACAACATTAAGAATGTCTTTCCTTCTAAAAATCCTCATTACTTTCTTTAGTTGATTTGTTTGATTTTGAACAATGTGCTCTTAGACCACACTGGTATAACTACAATTTTTTTAATTATTTGTACAATAGCTAAATTTAAAATAGCTTTCTCTCTCTGTCTCACACACTGCTTGACAATGTAATTTGTCCACAAATATTTAGATTTGTTTAATTTGAGTGATCATTTGGTAGTCGTTTCCAAAATCGAAAACATGCTACGGTGAATCTGATAATTGTGACTTTTGTTTATGAATTTTCTGTAAATTCAAATATGCACTTTCAAAAATTAAGTTTTTAGCTATTTCTTTAAGGATACATAACAAAAATCATTCTAAATTGAAAATTTTGTAATGATACTGTTCCAAACTCTCTATTTGCAATTCAATCGGGAGATAATTTTGTAATGTAGCAATTCAAATTTTCATTCATTTTTGGCTGATTAAGTCATTTTATTGCTTTCGTCGACATAGCTTTTCGGAAGATTTTATGAGATGAGGAATTATATATTTATTAAAGGCAAACTTTTTACAAACTTTTCTATTTTTTTTTCATGATTTTCTGAGGTAATTTGAATTTTCCGAGATTGTAATAATCATATTTATTCTAACAAAATCTGTAAAGCCACCATCATGAAATAATTCTTTGATAGAAAAAAGGAAGCGCGACTACTGGTCTTTAAATGTGTAGCCCCTCGTTTTTCAATAATTAATGTAATTAATATTTGCATGATTTTTCAAAACAAAAATTATAAAAATAAAAGATTTCACCTTCTTTGAGCTAAGAATAAATAGAATAAATTTGAAAGATACTAACGCACATATAATCTTAAAGAAAACCAAATTAAATAATAATGAAATCATTTGCTACCAGCCAACAGACGTAATACCGGACGTTTTCCTAGCCTTTCATGTAACCAATTTATTTAATGAGTAAAACGCTTTTAATATCACTTCCGTTGTAAGATTATTAGTTTCGCTTTCATTTTCTAAGCGAGTCATTCTAGTATCTTTCAGTAGTAGAAACCTCTGTCCGTTACTGCCACATGACCAAATGAATCTGACGTAGAATTTACAGGTTGAATCTTTCTTGGCTTCTGTTACGTACACTTCACATTTACCATTTAGCGGTAGTTTTCCGATTTCTTCATTTTGTGAACATACTATTAATAAAAATGATCTCGTTTTGAGCGATCCTATCAATATTAATTAAGAAATTTCAAAACCTTTTATGCTTTAATCTTTTATTCAACTTTTTTACTCTTATGTTTAGAATATTTAAATTCTTTTTGACATTTTTAACAAAATAAATAAATACATGAATCAATTAGAAAGCGCAAACTTAATTTTTTTCATGTATTCAAAACTTCTTATGTAAAACCCCCTTTCGATGGATTAATTCAAAATGAAAGGGCTGTAATGCTAATGCCCAACGCTTTAACCTAGGGCTTGAACTAGCATTGGAATTTAACCATACTGATGGGTTATGATCAGTCTCAATGCTAAATTTTTGACCGTCTAAATAGCATTGTAACTTTTTTACTGCCCAGACGGTTGTAGCACATTCCTTCTTCGTGGCACAGTATTTTTTTTTTTTTCTGTTTCTGTAAATTTTCTTCTAAGGTATTTTATTATAAAAACAATTAATATAGGATGCTCTTTTCCTTCTTCATCTAATAGAGAAAATACGACACCTATTCCTTCATCTAATGTATCAATTTGCAATATAAATTCTTTTTCATAATCAGGAGCGCGTATAAGACTGGTTTGTCATTTAGTTTATTTTTCAATTCTTTAAAAGCCGTTTCACACTTCTCCGACTACACAATCTTTTCTTTCCTTGATTTTTCTTTTAATTTATCTGTCAAAGAAGCTGCAATAATGGAATAAATAGGAGTATATTTTCGACAATATCCTGACAAGCTTAGAAAAGCACGAATTTCTATTTTAGTTATCGGAAAAGGAAATATTTTTATGCCATCAATTTTTAATTCTGATGGAGTTCTTTTACCTTAGCCAACCATATAGCCCAAATATTTGACATATTTCTGAGCAAAAACACATTTAGAAAGGTTTGATCTTAAATTTTGCTCTTTCAATTCGGCGAAAAACATCATCTAAATGTTTTAAGGGATATTCTCAAGTATTAAAAAATATGGCAGTGTCATCTAAGTATGAAATCGCAAAGAATTCCATTCCTTGTAACAGTTCGGTTGTCATTTTACAGAAAAAAATATTGAGCATTCTTTAAATCTAAGTGGTCTGTAACAACCAAGATTTGTTACAAAAATTGTTGAGCTTTCTGATTCAGGGGAATCTGCCAATAGCCTTTCGCTAAATCGATGAAAATTTAGCAATCGAAAAAATTTCAATCCTTTCCTCAATATTAAGAAGTGGGAAATATTCTGTTTTTGTAATTTCATTTAATTTTCTATAATCATTGCAAGGTCTTGGTTCTCTACCAGAATAGGTGAAGTGTAATCTGACATTCCTGCTTCAATAATTTTATTAGCTAACATTTTATTTGTTTCCGTTTTCAAAATTTCATTTTGTTGGAGTGTTATTCTATATGGTATAGCAAGTACAGGTTTATTTAAAATCAGTTTAATTTCGTGCTCTACAATATTTGTTAATCCAGGTTCATTAGAAAATATGTCAATATATTTACATAGTAATTCACTTTAATTTCTAATCTGTTTTTTTATTCAATCTCTCTTCTAAATTATTCTTTTGAATTAATTTAGAACAATTAAAAACATTTATATTTTTCTCAATAAAAGATAATTTTATTTCTAAATCTGGAGGATATTTCTTCTCGTCTAAGTCAAAAAGATTCATAAAATTAGATCTACTGTAATAGGGTTTTAATAGATTCACATGATAAATTTGGGGATCTCTTAAATTGATGGGATTTCTCTTTCTTATTAGGTAAAGAAACAATATAGTTAGTATCTAAAATTTTTGATTCAATTATTCCTAGGCAATGCCATTGAACAGCTAATTTATTAGGTTGGGGAAAAAGAAATCCATTATTTTTACGTGAACTTTTTGTAACTTCTTTCAGATTCGCTTTGTAAAAAGGTTTAAAACAGTTTTCATGTAGATTTTTAGCTACGACTGCTGACATGCTGTCAAGTTTGATAATTTTTTATATTTTATAGACATCCTCGAAGATGTTGTATCCACGCGAAGTGCATCTTTAGCATCCAAATACCCAAACGGAATCGACGAAACCAAAATTGTGTGTAACTGGTTGTTACAGTCATATATAGGACGATAAACACCTTTCACAATTTTAGCCACCTGGTTAGCATTTTGGGCATTATAAAAGAAAAACTAAAATGTATTGAATTTTCTGTTTGTTGTCTTCTATTTTTAAAACCTTGTACTCATAACTGAATTAATCAAACAAAAAACCGCAAGAGAATATTTTAGTGTCAAATGTCACCTTTCCAATGAGCATAGATTTGAAGTTGTTTGATAGATACCTCACGAGATAGCGATCACTTCAGACGTCTACCGAAAAAATAATGGATAACTTTTTCCCCAAACTAATATTTGGAGAAGGCGCCAACAGAAGTACTTGGGCTTCCTTCTTTAAATTCTCTCTTAACACTATTCCTATCATAAGTTTTTCGCTTTTCTAGACACTCTTCCATTCTTTCTACGGCTAGACTTTGATACCATTTTAATCAATTAATAAGATTTAAAACATATTCAACAACAGAATTTTGTTCTTCTTCAGGCTGTAACTAATGTTCTTAGGATAAGGTGATTGATGTTCTTAAATTTTTTCCATAAACTAATTCTGCAGGGCTATCTTGTTGACTCGTGAGCAAAGCAAACAAAGCTGCATGAATATGCGGTTCCCAATCTAGGGAGGATTCTAAACATCATGCTCTTCGTTTAACATAAATAACAATGACTTCAATTCAAGCTACAATATCGAAAGTCTCATTAAATCCGTTAAAACACTTAGCATGCCCGTCCTATGCAAACCCGAAATTTTCAATTTATTCTTTTGAACGTACTTTCACAACTAAAAATATTAAACAAGAATTAAAATCGGAGATATTAATTTTCTCGGTGAAAAAGCTAACAGCATATTACTTTACATTTTAGAAAACGAATTTCAAGATTACGAGAAGTTAGGAATATTATTTTAAGTGAATTTCAACCAACCTTCCAAGAATGCGTAGTAAATTTCCGTAGAGCTCAACGCTTAACAAATGAATCTCATGTGCAATTCTCGTCACGATTAGCTATTGCTTTCGAATATTATTGTAAACTTCATAATGTTAATGACTTTAAAGCTTTATGTGAATTAATGATATCGGACAAATTATTTTCCACCCTTGATCATGAAACACAACACATTTCGATATGTCAAAGCGAAAACTGGTTGGAACCAACTGAATTAGCAAAAGAATGCGGTATACATATATTGTTTCGAAAAAAAAAAAAAAATCAAAAACCCGCAAACCGCCGTTTGAGAATAAACAAAAAAAGCAATTCATTTCAAAGCCACAATCATTACTCGCGCGACAGAAATTTTATAGACTACTTGCGGAATCCCGCAATAAACAACTAACGAGAAGGATATCACAACAGAAACGAAACAATCTCAAAAATCCTCTATCTAGTGTTAATTCAAATATAACCCCATTTTCAAAACAGAAGGTAACTCATTCAATGAATCGATTAACGAATTACACTATGAAAATGTTTTTGCTATTGGTAAGATTGTAAAAACACTTATGGACTTGGAGCGAACATTATTTGTAATAAATTGCATCGTATTTCACCAAACACTATTTATTTAGGTACTGTATAACTTACATGTACTTTTAACAACGAAGTTCAAGAGCAACTAAAATTAGCCCTTCCAAATTTTTAAAAAAAAAAAAAAAAAAAAAAAAAAAATCCGATAACGGTAACAGCAGTCATATGCCAAAATCTTTGTTTGATTTAATAATTCCCCTAACATATTTGATGATTTAAAAAATGCAAATTAAGAATATATCAGAATCGAAAGAGAAAGTTCAACTACCACTCATTCTAAAAATGATTCTCCTCTACTATGCACTCTGCGTAACATGAAACAACGCTCCTCTGATTTAAATAATTTGAATACAAAAACTTTCCCCGTAAAATGCTCCTCGCCACTAGATTCTACAAATTCCGATGAAAGTGTTACTCCATGAGTCGAAGGTCAGCGCATTGGAACTTTTAAGAGCTTTCCTAATAAAAAAAAAACCGCTATATTATTAAATGAATATCAAATAGACACTACTGCTCCTAATTTTGCCTCCGATCGCGAAGGCGACGCCATACGGCGACGCCAAACAGCTTTCACCACATGAGGACGTCACTCAGCTCTTTAACTATATCACGTGATTCTGAGAGCGAAACTTCCGATGTATGCACAAGCACTTGTTTTCAAAACGAAAGCAATTATTAAAATCAAGCAACCGAATGCTCATTTTTCGAAAATAAAGACGGTTATTTACAGAATTTAAATATCTACACCGAAGATGATTTGTCACATATTTTAAGCGATAATACGCGCAAACAAGTGGAACAAATTGTTAAATCTTATAAACTGAATAAAACTGAATATACTAACTTAAGTATGAAAATAATTCTAATCGATGACAAACGTATTGCATTTCCATCTAGAAAATTAGGACAAATAGAGAAAAATATAGTTGAAAAGCAGATTGAACAATGACAAAAAGATGGTATCATTTGTGAATCTAATTCAGATTTTCGTCTTAGTTAGGAAAAAAGACAGTAAATAAACTATTTAATAAAATATTTTTTGTACAGCTGTTTCTTAGAAAAAACCAATTACAACTCAATTAAAGTTACCATATTTATAAGAAATCATATAAAAGTAATTGAATAAAAATAATTACAATAAGACTCAGTGTTAATTTCCGTGCTCTTAATTCAAATCTGCTCAAATTCTTTAAGATTTCCACAACCCCTCATCGAAGACTTTTTGATAACCTATAAAGAGCAATTTTTTTTTTTAACAAATCTCGATCTCAAATCAAGTTTTTTCCATTTATCAGTTGAACCCGATAGCCGTAAATACACTAGTTTCATAACACACAACGGGCAATATGAATTCCTAATAGTTCTCTATGGCTTTTGCAGTTCTTCCCAATTATTTCAAAAATACGTTCAAACTGTCTTCAAAGAACTCATTAAAGACAATACTGTTGTTATTTACATGGATGACTTCATAATCAAAGCTTGAAAATGTGTTCCAAGCTGCTTCTAATTATAGATAAGAGTTCAATTTTAAAAACTGTAATTTTCTGCAGCGTAAGATAAACTTTCTGGGCCATATAATCGAGTAAGGAATCATTCGTCCTTCAACAACTGAAACAAACGCAATCAGGAATTTTTCTGAACCTAAAACAATTCAACACATTCAATCTTTCTTAGGACTAACTGGTTACTTCTGCAAATTTATCAGAGACTATGTATTAATCTCAAAACCTTTAAGTGATCTCTTACGAAAGAAAGTCTCATTTACATTTGGCTTTGAACAAAAACAAGCTTTCCTAACTTTGAAACAAATCCTGTCATCAGAAACCGTATTCCATCTTTTTCAGAAAAATGCCCCATTTCAAATACACTTCGATGCCAGTTCGAAAGAATTCGGTGCCATACTCATTCGAATGGACTCTCACAATAATTTCCATACCATACACTACATGACCAGAAAACATCTGCACAAGAAGGGAAATATTTGAGTTATGAACTAGAAGTTTTAACGATCGTCACAGCATTGAAAAAATGTCGACACTAATTCGCAGGCACAAAATTCCAAATTTACACAGACTGTCGAGCTTTCCAAAAAACAATGTATAAAAAAGACTTACCACCTAAAATAGCTCGATAAGCTCTCTTCTTAGAAGATTTTGATTACGAGATACTCCATAGACCAACACGACAAATGAAATATGTTGATGCTCTCAGGCGTTATCCAATCATGGTCATACAATACAATGAAACAACACAAAAAAAATAAAAGAAGCACAAAGTAAAGATGAGTATACATCAAGCATCAAACAACTACTTTAAACATCTACTTCAACTGATTTTACATTAAGAAAAAATATTTTGTACAAAGTGGTGAACGATCAAGAGCTTTTAGTAGTGTCACTGGATATGTAAAAACAAATCGTACAACTTGAACATTCTAAAGGACATTTTGGCATAAACAAAACAGAAAACTTGGCCAAACAACAATTCTATTCCCCAACATACGGAAAACTATAGAAAATGTTATCAACAAATTGCATCCAATGCATACTTACGGTAGATAAACTTGGCAAACAAGAAGAATTACTACTCCTAATATCAAAAGGAGACTTACCGCTTGACACATACCACATAGATTTCCTAGGATCCCTCCCATCTACTAACAAAAAATATAAATACATTTTTACATTAGTAGTTACTTTCTTAAAATTAGTTTGGATTTATCCAGTGAAATCCAATTTAGCACATTATCCCTTTGAAAAATTAAAACTTTCGGAAACCCACGATGAATAATTTGTGATAGAGGACCAGCTTTTACTTCAACAGAATTTTAAAAATATTGTAAGGAGGAACACAGAAATTATTTTAATCATCCCAGCAGTACCACGTGGCAATGGACAAGTTGAAAGAATTCAAAGAACATTAATATCAATTTTAACAAAGCTAACACTTGAAAACCATAATCAATAGTAAAAGCACACATCATCACTACAACGAGTTATCTACAGCAACCAATTTCATACCATTTGAGCTTTTACAGGCTTCAAAATGAAGAATAAAAATGACTTCAAAATCAAAGAACTTCTGGGAAAAGAGAATTACCAATCGGTACTACAGAATAAGCAGCAAATGAGAGAAGACGCCAAATTAAACATTTTAAATTTACTCCAACAAAATAAAAAACAATACAACAAACAGCGAAAAGAAGCAAAGAAATAGACATAGGAGACAAAGTCGCGATAAAGAAAACCCAATTTGGTGTAGGAACGAAATTGCGCTTAAAATGTTTCGGCCCCTACGAAATCGTGAAAGTCCGGTGTAATGACAGGTATGATGTCAAGAAGATAGGCAGATACGAAGGTCTTAAACTGACTTCCACATCTGCAGATTTAATGAAATTATGGAACAATACTTAAGAACTTTTAATTAAAAAACTATTGATTTTTATTCTTTTCTTTTCAACTAAACAAGAACAATTGAACTTTAATTTTTGCATTTTTTCTTTATCTTTAATTACTTTATTTTTTGTTTTAATCTACTCAGCAAATTGGTTGGGGACTGACCACATCAGGATGGGCGAGAGTTGTATACTCCAGTGACTGCAGCACCACCTTACTGCCCACTCGTCTACTCCTTCATTGCGCGCGGGAGATGTATCAACGAGGATGTTGTAATAGACGCCCCTGTAAACTCTAAACCTTATAACCATTAAGTAGCTTTGTTAATCAATGTGTACTTCTCATTCAACAAATCCCAAGACATCCCCACTACAACACATATACATATATATATCTAATTTATAAATATTTTAAATTTAATAATTTACAATCTAATTGATAAAAATCCGCAAAACACCGTAAGGCAACACGAGACTAAGATAGTTTACAAAAAACATTTTATTTAACAAATTAATTGAAATTGTCTATCTTTAGCGTAGATGTGATCTTATTCATGGTTAAGACTTCTGCATTATTTCGTATTGAATGGCCTTATATAGAAGATATTATGGGGTTGTTCAATATATAGATCTTGTTGAAGTTTGTGTTTTTAGGCCAGTAATTGATTTCAGTGTATGGATAAAATAAGAGAATACTCTTAAATCTAATACTGTATTAAATAGATTGTGTATTTAACCCCTTAATACACAGTTTTTTAACTTGTTATTTAGCATACTAGAATTAACTCGAGTGTACATGTTAAAGGCTTAACAAAAAACCTATTTGATTATTTTAGTTTAAATATAATATTATGCATACACATATATTGAGATTTTTTTCAATTAATGCCTGGTGTTTAATATTTCTAAATTTGAAACTTGGATTATTTTTTTTAGAGAAAATTGTGATTAATGAATATTCCTTACTAAAAAATAAAAATTTTCAAAATACTTTCTACATTAATATTTACCACAAATAGGTGTTTCCTGTAAAAATGCTATAAATAAAAATCTTGAAATCTAATATTTAAAATAATATTTCATCATTTTGACTTTAATTTAAATATAAAATTAAGTATTTCACAATCATATAATAATATATGCATACATATTATTAGCTACTACGATATTTTGGATTTATTTTTATGGAGCATAATTTCAAAAGTAATTTAAAATTATTTAACTATCTTATTTTTAAAATTATTTAACTTATCTTGTTTATGAACAAAGTTCGATTTCAATCACCGTTCAATGACGTCACAAAAGTTATTTGACTTTATTAATTTAGATGAGGATGGTAATTCTCCTATAGAGGGAATATATTTACTCTTTTTTTATAAGTGACGTATCCTAATTTTATATTTCTACAAAAACTATTGTTAAGATGATATGTTGCGTATTGTTAAGATAATATGTTAAGTATAAACGAAGAACCATTTACAATTTTTCGGAATTCATTTAAAATAAATAATTAAGTAATAAGATAATGCTAGAGTGAAATTAAAAAAAATGAGGCGTCAAGTTCCATTTTCATTAATGGTTAAAACCAAAATGAAAAGCTAAATCAGCTTTGATAACTCGACTTTCACCTGGCATCATTTTAATATAATCTTTCTGATGAGATGAGGAATCATTGATAAATGATTTGTTAGTAAGAGACATGAATCACATTTCCATGACTGGAGACCAGTAGTGAAGTTAACTCTAAAGTTATCTCGTTGGATAATGGTGTCACAGCTTGTATAGAAGATAGGCTTTAAACAGCAACAAATTTACTGATTTAGTAGCAGAATTATTCGCAAGCAAGAGGTTTAAAAATATACTGTTATAAATGCGCTGGCAAAAAAGCTGCCAAACGCCAGGGAGAAAAAGTCACGAATCGAACAGACTTTACCCGATCAAGGTGCCCATCAGGGGGTTTACTTTCTTTAAGTAAACAAGGGTGTCACAATCCCGAGGTACCCCAGTGATCTGTCTTCTGCTTTATTTTCTTCTCTTCTTCTCCCTTCTGCTTTTTCTTCCTTTTCTCCCTCATTGTGGTTGCCTCTGACAAGGTTGAGGTCTCCCCTTGAGCAGCTGTTGCCGTTCTGTTACGATTAGCTTCTCTTGGTGACTAAATCACCCACGTGTTTGCCGTGCGTGAAGACCCATGTCCCTGGAAAGGAGGACCCTGATAATTGAGGCCCTCATAGACCAACACATTATTTGGTCTCTGCTTCAGGTAAACGGGAGGTGTGTTGTGGTCCTCGGCACATCAATCGGCTTTATGGATCAAGCAATCGGTACATCTACTGGGTGACTTGCTAAGGGTGGAGACCACTTAAGAAATGTATTGTGAGCATATAGGAACTGGCTAGCACTGGTGAAGTTGACTTGCATTCCCTTGTAGGACTCCGTGGTGGGTGGTGCCCGAATTTTGTTTAATCCTCTATGGATAAAAAAAACTTTCTCCTCACTCCCTCGGGAGCAACAAATGATATTATGTAAAGCCAAATTTTTTATTGTGGAAAAATTGGAGGGTCATTTGAATCTGTTTCCCATTTTCTTATTGAAAAGAGTATTACTTCTTACCTAGGAGAAGTAAAATCTATTAAAAAGTTACGTTAGAATGTTCTGCTAGTTGAAACTGCATCCGAAAAACAGTCTATGCTGATGCAAGGTATGAAAGCAATAACTGACATAGCTATTAATGTCGAATCTCACGGCAATTAAAATTTCTCACATGGTGTTATTTCTGCAGAGGACTTATTTCACACGCCAATAGATGAAACATTAGAAAACCTCCAAAGCCAGAAAGTCTGTGGTGTCAAAAGAATTACGATCACGAGGGATGGTATTGTCTTGAATACTAAACATCTGATTTTGACGTTCGAGACACCAGACTTACCAGACTATATTAAAGCAGCTTATATGAGTTGTTCTGTTCGGCCTTTTATCCCAAGTTCTTTCAGATGTTTCCAGTGCCAACGTTTTGGTCATTACAAAATAGCTTCAGGGTTGGTTGGTTGGTTGGGTTTTGTGGCGCAAGGTCCAAAAAGGACAAGCTGTGCCAAGAAATTAAATTTTAATAAAAGACTTTAAATGAAAACCCAGACTCAACATTAAAAGATTAAAAAAACAAAATAAAGTGTATATATTTTTAAAATCTAAGTTAAGTAAAATGAAAATAATAATTAAACTTATATAATTAAAATCATAAAATTTAAATAAAATTAAGAAACCCAATCGTCTTTAAATAGGCGAAAAGATTTCTGTGGGGAGGCTCCCCCAACAAATCAGACATAGTTAAAATATCGGTTTTAAAAAATTGTATACGTTTATGGTTAAAAAATTGACATGATATTAAAATATGATGATCATCACACGTTTCACACCATGGATTTAATTCATTTAAAAACAAATGTCTATGTGTGAAACGTGTGTGTCCGATACGAAGGCGAGTTAATCTAACATCGGCACTTCGTAACGGTAAAATTGATAATATGTTGAGGTATGGAAAATTTGTGTGCAGTTTGTTCGCGACCTGCATATCCCATGACTCCTGGCAAAGAATATGTATGAATCTCTTAACACCCTTTTTCACATCAGAGAGCGGAACAGATGGTGAAATTCGACCTGATGCGGTCTTTGCAGCCGCATCCGCTCTCTCATTTCCATTAAGACCTACGTGACTTGGTACCCAACAAAATAAAATTTGAACACCCTTGCCAGCAAGGGATTCCAATACTCTAAAAATCTTAGACACAACAGGATGACAATTAAAACTATTGCCTCTCAAAGCTTCCAAAACACTCATGCTGTCAGTATAAATACAAAATTGACAATTGTCATCTGTATTCACCTGCTGAAATACGTGGTTGATAGCTGTTGCTTCAGCAGTAAAGGTTGAGCAGGACGAATGTAGGCTGTAACTACAAGAGGTATTATTGATAAAAATACCACAGCCAACATGTCCTACTGACTTAGAGCCATCTGTGAATACAGGTTTGTAGGACTGATACTGACAGCGATGAGAAGAAAATAGCTGCCGAAAGACAATAGGTGCTGTGTCAGATTTTGCATAATGAGCAATGGAATCAATAAAAGCAAATGTCGGGTGATACCAAGGCGGATTATAGTAAAGTGATTAGATGAATCAATCCGCAAATCACATAGGTCAATTAATAGAAGATATGATGTAACTCGTGTGAAAAAAGGTGGGATGC
>JAPDSC010003557.1:652509-662524 GCA_026290005.1 Latrodectus geometricus | reverse complement strand
GACGAGCATCATAAAGTCTCTTAAGTGAGATATTAGGAATCATGGAGCGTAGAGGATGATGAGGGGTCGACATAACTTTAGAAATTGAGAGACAGCTGCATTCGTCTCAGGTCTAATGGTAAATGATGACATATCACATATAGACTCTGGATGGGTGAAGTGCAAAATGCGCCAGAACATATTCTCAAGGCAGAGAGATGAATTGTGTCCAATCTGCGTAAGACGGAAGACCTTGCAGATCCATGCACAACACATCCGTAGTCAATGCGGGATGGAATCAGTGACTGATAAACCCGAAGGAGTGATGAGACATCTGCACCCCAAGATGTATTGGATAACACCTTGAGGATATGAAGCGATCGCTCACACTTCTTCCGCAAATATAAAACATGCGGAAATAAGGTCAATTTTCGATCGAAAATCACTCCCAGGAATTTTACCTCATTGACTACAGGTATTGGAGTATTGTTGATGTGAATGACTGGATCATTATGCAGGCTTGTCTTCCTGCAAAAGTGGACGCAGCTACTCTTGCCAGGAGATACAGTAAGGCCATTTTCAGCACACTAAGCAGCTAATTTATTTACAGCAGTTTGTAATTGTCTCTCAATTAATCGCATATTTGACCCCTGACATGATATTTGCAGGTCGTCAACAAACAAAGTGCTTTGAATTGATGAAGGTAGATGATGAAGTATGTTACTGATGAGTAAACTAAAAAGGGTGACACTTAAAATAGAACCCTGAAGAACACACTAAGGTTGTATTAAAGTATTGGATGTATTTGAACCAATACGAACTTTAAAAGCACGGGAGTGTAAAAAAGTTTGAAAGAATATTTGTAAATTACCCCTAAATCCAAAATCATATAATGTACGGAGAATTCCATATCGCCATGTAAGGTCGTATGCCTTCTCGATGTCAAAGAAAATGGAGACCAGATGGTTCCTTCGCACAAAAGCATTGCGAATTTGGGTCTCCAAATATGTAATATTATCAAGAGTGGATCTTCCTTTACGAAATCCACTCTGATTAATATGTATACATTTAATTTTTTCTAAGACATATATGAAACGGGCGTTGACCATACGTTCGAATGTCTTACATTAGCAGCTGGGCAGAGCTATTGGTCGATAATGTGAAGGTTCAGAAGGATCCTTACCAGGCTTTAGAATCGGAATCACTTTTGCTTTACTCTAAACAGATGGAAATTCATTTTGAGTCCAGATCCTATTGAACAAATGCAATAAGTTCGATAAGGATTCTGGACCTAAATGTTGAAGCATGTAATAGCTGATTCCATCTGGACCTGG
This sequence comes from Latrodectus geometricus, assembly GCA_026290005.1. Taxonomy (NCBI): domain Eukaryota; kingdom Metazoa; phylum Arthropoda; class Arachnida; order Araneae; family Theridiidae; genus Latrodectus; species Latrodectus geometricus. Next base: position 661,211 of record JAPDSC010003557.1, on the reverse strand, counting down.
ACTGGTGTTATTGGCCTGTTTCAATGCTTTCTCAAGTTCCGACATCCAAAATTCGCTGTTATAAAGTAAAGCTTGCAATAGCTTGCAGGGATAAACTCACTTGCGCCCGTTGTTCTGACGTTGGTCATGACAGTCTTACCTGCGATGCTAAAGAAGTATGTGTCAATTGCAAAGGCAATCACACTTCTTACTCTCGAACTTGGCCAGTTTGGCAACTGGAAAAAGAAATCACTACGGTTAAAATTGAAAACAACATATCATATCCAGAGGCTCGGTACATAATAACTTCTCGGACTCCAGTAGCAGGTGTTAGCTATGCAGCTGTAGCTAAAAAGGTCCCTCGGTCTTGTAGTACTGAAACAATAGGAGGCTCATGTCCTTCAGTTTGTTTGCCCTCAAAGGTTACGAACGCGACCAAACCTATACCCACTCTTACCAAAATGTCAGCAAAGTCAAAAGCCATGAAAGCTAGAAAACTAAATCTCTCTAAGGAAATCCATATAATGCCTTACTTAACTTCAAAGAAAGCCCTTTTTGCTTTGGATGCGGACACTGTTAAACTGTATCCCTCAGATGATGATTTCATTTTAAAAGATTTATCTGAGATAACATTAAGTAACAGTGATAATGGTTAGCTTCTATTCCATTAATGAGCTCCTTTGTTTCATGGAATTATCATAGTTTCCGGCCTGATATTGATGATGTCAAATCCATAATTTCCTACTACAATCCTATATGTGTGGTTCTCCAGGAAACATTCCTGAAGCCCACTATTGGCTCTAAACTACGTGGATTTCAATGCTACATAAATGATTATGATGGTAATGCCGCTACAGGCGGTGGAGTTTGTATATTCGCTTCCAACAGATACCTTAGCACAGCACATCAGCTGTGCACTACACTGTAGGCTGTGGCTGTCAAAATTTATACTACATGTCTAATCACTGTAAGTAACCTTTATTTACCACCAAATGACATGATTCAAGCAGAGAGACTAAATGACTTAGTTGATCAACTCCCAGCTCCATTTTTATTGCTCGGTGATTTTAACGGTCATAGACCTTTGTGGGGTAGTGATGATACGAATTCTCGTTGTCAGATAGATCAGTTCATTTCTGATAACTCTCTTTGTCTGCTAAATACCGACGAGAAGACATATTTCCATGAACTTACACGGACATTTTCCTCTCTTTAATTAGCTATTTGTTCTCCGCAACTTCTGACTTTGCTGAATTTTGATGTAGGAAATGATATTTTAAACAGTGATCATTTCCCTCTTATCGTGAGCCAGACTGGAGATAATAATGCGTCCCATAGGACATCTAACTACGTATACAGTAAAGCCGATTGGGTTCTTTTCACGCAATTGGCTATGATTACGGAAACAAGATTTAAGAATCATTCAATTGATGATTTCGTTAAATATGTCGCTGACACAATAATCGAAGCTGCGGATGTTGCTATTCCTAAAATCTCTTCTCTTCCACATAAGAGTATGACACCATGGTGGAATGAAGAGTGCCGACAAACAAAGGAAGCAATGGAATATTTTCCGAAGATACCCAACAACGGAGAACCTTATTGTCTTTAAAAAAAGCCAAAGCTCAAGCACGGAAAGTAACACAACAGAGTCAAAGAGAATCTTGGATTCGTTATGTGTCTTCAATTACCTCATCAACATCAAGCAAACAATTGTGGAGGAAAGGGAAAGCAGCCAATGGCATTTATCAGGATCCCATAATTACTATTTTAAAATCTGTAACTGCTGTACATTTTTCATCTGTAGATATTGCCAATGTCACAGGGGAAACTTTTGTTAGTTTATCCTGATCCGATTCTTATAGTCCCACTTTTCTGAGGACTAAAGGAATTGCTGAGCGGACACCATTAAGCTTTCATGACCGACAAAATATACCCTACAATTGTGCTTTTGGATTGTCAAAATTGAAGACTGCCTTATCTCAGGCTAACAACATCAGCCCAGGATCTGATAGAATCTTTTATCAAATGCTCCGTAGATTCATTCACACGTAGATTCGTTATTAAACATACTTTTATTGTTTAATAGAATCTGGATGGAACATGCTTATCCCACATCATGGCGAGAAGCAATAATGATTCCCATTTTGAAACCGGGCAAACCTCTGACCTATGAATTATCATCCAATAACTCTTACGAATTGTTTATGCAAAACTTTGGAGAGTATGGTCACTTACATCTTACATCTTAGACTCACTCATATCTTATACTCACTTACATCTTAGAGAAGAATAGTAGCATCCCTTCTTATCAAAGTGATTTTCGAAAAGGTCGATCCACTGTTGATAATATTATAGATCTGGATTTTTGTAAGGAGAAGCCATCTTGTTGCAATTTTCTTTGATACTGAGAAAGCATATGATCGTTCGTGGCGTTATGGCTTTCTCCGTACTATGTACAATCTTGGCATAGTATCCAAGGCTTTAAGGTTAATCTTCTATTATTCATACATAATTATCTTTAAAAATATAGCCTTCCATTATTTCAGAGTGCGTATTGGAACTGCACTTTCAATACATTTATCCAAGCTGAGAATGTCCCTCCAGGTAGCGTTTTAAGCGTTACCGTTTTTCACCTATTTATCAGCAACATACTTCATTAATTACCATCTTCTGTTCATAGTAATTTATATGCTGACGACTTGCAAATTTCATATCAGGGCTCTAACATTAATGAGAGACAATTGCTAGCAGCTGTAAATAATCTATGTGCTTGGTGTGCATAGAATAGCCTTAGCAAATCTCAGAGTAAGAGCTGCTGAGTTCATTTCTGCAGGAAAACTTGTTTCCATCATAATCCTGTACTTCACATAAATGGTAGACCGGTCCATGTTGTCAATGAGATAAAATTTCTTGGGGTGATTTTCGACAAGAAATTAACTTTCCTTCCACATGTGTTACATCTGCGGAAGAAGTGCCAGCGGTTGCTCAATATCCTCAAGGTGCTCTCGAATACACCTTAGCGTGCAGATCGCTTATCACTCCTTAGAATTTACCAGTCAGTAATTTTATCTCCCATTGACTACGGTTGTGCTGTTTATGGATCAGCTAGATCTTCCATCTTCCTCAGATTGGACACTATTCACCACACTGCTTTAAGGATATGACCTGGTGTATTTCGCACTTCACCCGTCCAGAGTCTATATGTAATCTGCCAACAATTACCATTAGACCTGCGGTGGTTGCAGATGTCTTTTAATTATAATTCAATAATTATGTCCTCACCTCATCATCCCTTACATTCTACGATTCCAAATGCCACTCTTAATAGATTATATAATGCTAGACCATATAAAATTCAACCTTTTCTCACGCGTATTAAATCCTACCTTTTGCTGTCTGATCTATGTGATGTCCGGATTGAGTCTACAGACTTCTTCTTACATCCTCCTTGGTATGACCCAAGCATAACAGTACTCAATGCCTTTGAAGTCTATAAAAAGTCGGAACAACTCCAGCTATTTTTCAACAACTTTATGCATTTCGTTGCTGTTAGTATGCTATGTACACTTCCGTCTACACTGATGGATACAAGACTGCGAGATATGTCAGCCGTGGAGTTTATGTTGATAATACCTCCTTCAGATACAGCCTTCACAAATCCTACTCCATTTTCACTGCTGAAGCCATAGCTATATACCGTGCACTTCAGTATGTAAACACTAAAAATGTGTATAAGTATTGCATACATACTGATAGTAAGAGTGTTTTAGAAGCTTTGAAAAATTGTAACTTTAATTGCCATTTAGTTATATCCAAAATTTTCAAACTGCTTGATTCTCTCTCTCGAAATGGATTCAAGATACTGTTTTGTTGGATACCAAGCCACATAGGAATAGATGGGAAGGCTGATGCGGCTGCAAGGTCTGCATCCACTTCTATTCTGCCTTCAGTTCTATCAATAGATGTGAGAAAAGGATTCAAACATTTTATAAATTCTCTTTGGCAGGAATCTTGGAACATGCAAGTCTACAACAAACTCTATTCCATTTTTTCATTTATCATCCTATTATATATTTTACCTGTACGAAGCGCAGATGTCAGACTGACTTACCTTCGTATTGGTCCCACGCATTGCACCCACAAACATCTGTTCTTGAGTGATTTAAATCCATGGTGTGAAACGTGTGATGAACCATACACAGTACATCATATTTTAACTGTGTCCAAATTTTAACCGTTATCGCTTCATATTTTTTAAGAGCAATATTTTAACATTACAAGTCTTGCTATGGGAACCACCCCCTCGCAATCTGTTTGCGTTTTTAAAAGCTATTAATTTTATTCATTTTATCTAAATTTAGAAATATTTTAATCACAAATTATTAATTTTATACATTTTATCCACTTTTAAAAATATTTTAGTCACAAGTTTATAATTTTGTTGAACAAATTATCATTTAAACACAATATTTTATTTTCATATTTTATAATTTTAAGTTTTTAATGGGTTGAACAAAATCGGTACAGTTTCCAACCAATGTCTGGCACAGCTTGTCCTTTTTTGGACCTTGCGCCATTAAAACCAACCAACCCGTTTAAGGTGTTAACCAATTACAGTTATATTTCTCGGCTTGCACGTTGCCAACCATGGTGATAGCATCGGGTGCACCGCAGTAGGAATAGAATGACTTGATAAAGAGCATTTCATTTGAATACATAATCGTATTTTCTACATATATACAGTGGGTTAATCTGTAAAAGCTTTTAAAATCCATAAAATCCGAAAAAATAAACAAAATAACAAACTGTTTGTAGGCTTAGCATCGATACGTGAGAAGATTTTAAGAAAAAAATTCAAAAAAGGCATTTCAAACATGAACAACAGGTAGCGTTACGCACATGAATGAAAAAAATTCACTCAAATAAAAACAATGTCCCCAAATCGAGGATGGTTGTAAGCTGAAGCATCTGTCAGCTTTTCTTGCTCTGCTGGTCATTGCACCGCTAATTCTGACGCTAATGTTTCTATTGCCTCTGTAATGCGAACCGAATGTATCTCATGGTCGTTCGGACCTTTTTTGATCCTCTAGCTATCCAGTTTCTTCAAATCTCTGGATGAATTTTAAAAAGCCACTGTTTCAGGCCCTCTTTCCAATCCTCACTTTTTCTAAAGAAGGAATTTAAGTAGTGCAACAATAACTAATTCCTGGTTCTTGTAAAACAGGTTCACCAACAAAGCTTTGGTTTTTCCCTTAACATCTTTGTTCACTTACACGCTTCAATGGAGATATGATTCTATATCAAGAGCGTAAGTATTTATAATTGCTTACATTTTTCATGTATTTCAAATTAAGTTGTTCGTACTAGCGCCACCTGTTAAATATTTTTTGAATTTTTCCTTGTCTTTAAAAAGCAAAGCATGAGTTCCAAATCTACAAACAGTTTTTTATTTTGGTAATTTTTACGCTTTTTATGAATTTGCAAATTTTTTAATGGACTTTTTGCCTACTTTGTACTTATATGCATAATTCCTATTTTCTGTATCTTGTATTATATTATATTTTAGCTCAATAGCAAGAACTACTTATTTTTGTGTCCACCTTCTACAAGAAGAACTCAGCATTACAGAAAGCATTCAGAGATACAGATGATTTTGTTAATGATTCCTTAAAATGCCTTAGAATTTCCACTTTATTTAATTTCCTGATTCTTTTCTCTAATCTTTAAATATTTATTCATTGTGAATAGTAATAAAGTATCTCAGAATATTCCATTCATTAAATATTTTTGAAGTATTTGCTTTAGATTCAGAATAACTAGACTTGTGGATTTCGTGAGATCAATGGTGTTTCTCTCAGCAATTTTTTTTTTTTTTTTTTGGTTGAAAAGAACTTCGAGAGTATCATTGGCAACTTATGATTCAATGTTAATACCGGTGCCGGTTGCCGGTGGTTTCTTTACATTCACATGATAAATTTTGTATTAAAAGAGCTAATGCATTCACCCACTTTTAAAAATTAAATCAATTTAAATTTCAATAGAATTTGAATTTTTGATGAAAATTTAATTAACTTCATCGCATTATCAATAATACAAAAGTTAATATCAAGAAAAGAATGTTTTAATTTCAGAACAGTTGCTTGTAAATGTGTCGGAAAATATAGTTTAGTTATCTTCCTTCTCCATTTAGGGTGATATCAAGAAAAAGTCCTTTGATATCCTTTTCGAGTTATTACCTCAACTTTTTTGTTCTAAAATTCAGGAATTCTAGTAATGTTTAAATTAATATTCCGACATATTAAAGTAATATAAAGTCATAATAATTCTTGGTATTTGTTCATGTCTCTTTTGTTCTCTTCTTTAATATCCAATCAAATTTTCATCGTCAATAATTCCTTTGAAATGTTTCATATAATTTACTTTCAAAATTGTTTTTCGATGAAGCTTTGATTTCATTTGTGTTTATGTCAAACAAACAATAATTTTTGCCAACAGCAGTAACATATAAGAATATTTCTTATACCTTTAAATTGCCGGTATCTTTGTAATTCTTAAAAACTTTTAAAATAGCAATTCATTTTGATTTTTTTACCTATATATAATTCAACTCTGAATTACATTACTTACTTTTATAGCATATCTTTTTGTATTTCTCTACTTATCAAATATAATGAGTAACCCCTTCTCTCCTAATGCATTTTTATTTCATTATATCAGTTATCAATTATTAAAAAAAAAAAAAATTCTTAAAAAAAGGAAAGAGGTGCTCGGCTAGTTAAAAGGTGAATTATCGAAAGGGGATAAGTAAACTTTCAGAGTTCTCTGAAATATTAAAAACCAGTTACTTTTTTGATGTTGCTATTAAGCCTTAATAAATAGATTAAAGTCATTTTCATAAACACACAAAATCAAAAATTGTAAAAGAATCACTGTTGAACATAATTACTATATTTAAAATATGATTTTCGAAAGAATTATTATTATTACCGGAAAATGGATGGGCTGTTTTATTTTCATTTGTAAAATAAAAACATGCCGTAGAGCAGTGGTGGTCAAGACGTATATCGCGGTCGACTAATCGACCGCGAAGACATTTTAGGTAGTCAGCGTGACCATCCCAATAATGACTTAAATGTTTTGTTTGAATAATTTGAAAGATGAATCGTTGACTTAATTAGATTAGAAAAAATATTCAATTTTATGATACTTCCATTTAATGAAAATGTCAACATTGATGGAGTATCTGAAAAAATAGGACATTTAATAGATACCACATCAGTCACGGTCGAGAAAGAAATTATTAAATTAAGATGTGATATATTTCTGAAATACAGAGCATCTAGCGATACTAATTTTTGGAAATTAATTTCTCTGGAAAAGTTCCAAATATTTACAATTTTGTATTTGAAATCATACTTTGGATCGATGTATCTTTGGGTATCTGCTTTTTCAATCATGAATGCTATAAAAAACCAAACATCGGTTCCGTTTAACAGAGAAACATTTAATTTCGTGTTTACGCATTGCAATAAGCTCGTACCAACCACAATCTGATAAACTTGTCGCAGATATACAATGCCAAATTTCTACTAAACAAAGTGATTAGGTTGGTCAATTTTTTATACATGAATACTTTGATTATTTTCGTCAGTAAATTTTTATTTTGTAAATATTAAGTTTTTTTTTTTAGAAAAATTAAATAATTTATATTTTTTTTCTTGATACCGAAAATAAATATATAAACATGTACGCTACATTAATGTAGCTCTGCCATTGGTAGACCGCCTTGGATTTTTTAAATGTGGAGTAGACCACGGATCCCAAAAGTTTAGTCACCCCTGCTATATACGATGTTTTGACAGCAAGTATGAATCTTTTTACTTTCACATTCTACATTTGACATCTTCGACTTAGTAGCTTTCATTTTATGTTTTTTTTCCCCCCGCCATTTAACAAGAAACTGAAACTACTATTGCGCAAATATAAATTAGACGTATATTTTGTGTTTGATAATTTGCGACATAGTAATAGAAAAATGTTTGCCAACATTAAATTCTAAATCAAAAAATTGTGCAGCCGTTATTTAGCTTATTTTTCTGCGGATCACACTGTTAGAGTCTGTGTGGAACTGGGAGAACAAACGATTTTTGGTCGTTACAAAAGAGTTGTCTGTCGCAAATAAAAAAAAAAAATTATTTTCACTTTCGTTTTTGACGGTTGAAAGAAACATTCACACCCAACTATTAGCTTAAATGAATGACTTAATCCGTTAATTTTAGAATAGTTTTATATATTCTTATTAAAATTAAAAAATCTAATTTGTTAAAAGTAAAATTCATCAATCTGGGAGTATTATGGATGGATAATTTTAATGTGAAATTATGAGATTAAATCTTCTAAATAACCTATATTTATAATGTCTGATATTTTATATAATTTAATTAAAACAAGTTATAAGCATGTAAAATTGCGCTTTTTTAGTTTATCTATCTTTTTAATATTATTGGTGAGAAGTTTTACGTAAATAATTATAAAGTTCTATCAAAAAAGTGAAGGACCTCAAATGTCAAACTATGATTCATTTATGGTTTGATATTTGAGATCTTTACAGTTCACATTCAATAGCGAAATATGTCGCTAATAAATTCTTAACTCCTCTCAGAAATTATACGAATGATATTTTAAATCCAATGTGTCTACATCAGATAAGTTAAAAAAAA
>JAPDSC010003557.1:612085-652499 GCA_026290005.1 Latrodectus geometricus | reverse complement strand
GATTCATTCTGCACGATTCTGCAGATATTTTGAATAAAAGACATTTGAAAATCATAAGATTCTTTGACGGAGTAAAATCCAAAAACAACCGAGGTAAAAGATAAAAACATGATTCTATCACAGCATTTTCTATTATTACGCTACACACACATAGAAAAAAAAGGGGGAAAAAAACGGTGTATACGAAATGGCATACCACTTAGTGGTGCCTTTCTGCTTCTAAACCCTTATTGACACAAAAGGTGAAATAATCCAAGAGGAAGAAATGCATGGAATATGTAAATACATAATTTACACATGAATATGTAAAATGCTATTTAAATAATTAAAAAAAATGGCATTGTACGCAAAAATAGATTAATAGACAGAAAATTATATTAAGTTCAAAACTGTTTTATATTATCCTTACTTAGGGAATTACACATTCTCTTATTTATATTTCTTACAATAAAAACTTTATTGTTATAAATTACACATTTGACATAAAAAATCATTAAACTAGTAGTGATTTAAATATGGGAAAATAATCTTCAACTTAGTTTTTACAGACATTGAGTCAAAGAAAATTGAAATATTTTCTTTAAATTAATAAAAAATAAAAACCTCTGCAGAGATCTCTAAATCCCTACCACAGAATGGGAATTTTCGAAGAATAGCATTAAAACTCTGTGAAATACTAATCGAAATGATATACGAGAAGCTATAAATTACTTGAATAAACTTTCAGGCCCATGACCTTGAAGTGTCAGACGACAATCATTTCTTTTCGGAAGCTGAGCGTTAAAGTGTTCTCATTTTGACTAACAGAAGAACTTTTCACGCACATACTCGGAGTAGAGAATTAAATTTAGGGTAAATAAAACTTCTCAACCAATATAATAATTCAAAACAAATAAAGAAAAATTTATCTTGACACTATGCAACGATCAAGTTTGAAAGATATGACGTCAAGACAGGAAAAATGGATTTATTTATAATAAAAGAAAGAGAAAGAAAGAAAACTTGGATGTAAATTAATATTTCTCAAACCATACATTTAAAGCATTTAGGGAAAGGATTAAATTATTTGTGATATAAATAAAAGAATAAAAAATGTTAAGACATTTTTTTTCGGTTAAAATTTTCATGCTCTTTTTAATAAGAAAACATTTGAAAAATTGTATTACCATTACAAACTTAAAATATATTTTAGCATTTATATTAATTTTTTAAATAGTGATATTTCTATATCCAAATAAAAAGTTTGTTACAATTGTTTCTTTTTACATTTATTTAAAAATTGGCTTACTTATGTTTAAAATTTTTTAACTATTTACTGAATCTAAAACATTTTATGAGACTTGAATGTCTACACTGCGAGGCTCAGAAATATGCCTTTTTAATACATCTTCCTCTATGAGTGATGATACATTGGAGTAAGCAATTTAATAACTAATATCTGCTTAAGGTAAAAATGGTGTAATTTTCGAAACAATAGCACTTTCTATTTATTGGCGTACGATTGTATCGTTATAGGTTCCATTTCCAGCAAAATTTAAAAATTAGGGTTATATTGATCAGAATATTTGAGTATCAGCGAAATATAAGTTAATCAAAAAAATTCATTTCCTGATGAATTTTGTTTATTGAGAAGAAAATATGTGTTTTGTTGGAATTTCAGTCCCTATATTTTCTGTAATTGTCTCTAATTTTTTGGTAAGCATGAGGGCTAGTTTAGCAGTGTCTTCTAATTGTAAGTGGATTCCAAACCATTACAAAAGCCGCAGATTGAATGCCCAACATGCAATGGAAAATACATTTAATATCTTGACAGTGATAAAAAATATTTAAATAAATGCACACATGTCTATAAATTAAAGATAATGACGGAACCAGTAACTGAATTGCAGAAACTAGACAGATATGATTTATTCATAACCCGTTCGTGACCAAGGTCACGTGGACGCGACGCAGCGATTCCACTCTTATCAGCGCAGCGTCGCTTTCACGCGAAGAGCTCCGATTGATATCGAGAGACCAGCGTCGCATATGCGTAATCGTAAATCGGAACGTTTTATTTGAATTTTTAAATGCTACTAGATGGCGTTGAACGGAAACGGTTTTCACAACGGTCGACTCATATGGTATTTGACCTTCATGAACGGGCATTAGTTTCTGTTCTATGCTTCTGTATTTGATATATTTATTGATGTAAACAAAGTGAGAATCACGGCTCTTTAAAGGACTGGGATTTATTGCGCACTGTGTTTATATTTTGACAGATTGTGGAAATTTAGGGAACGTTTATTAGTTAAAATGATGGTGTAGAATTACGTTTGCCTTTTGAGGTTTGATAGAGCGAGATATGTAATATATTCGAAGGTAAAAGGCGAGGAAATATCTGCTTTGGAATTCAGATCCAGGGTTATTCATCAAATAATAGAAAAATTCGCAAAACCAAGGAGCTCAATATCTTGTCCAAAATTACCTGGCATTCAACCATTTCGTCTAACTGGTAGACATTTTCCAAAAATTTATATTGATAGGAAAGGAAATAAAAGAAGAAGAAAATGTGTCGTATGTGCTAAAAAAAATCGAAAACAAACATCATATTATGAGTGAAAAATATGCAATGTTACACTCTATGTGAAGGAACAAAATCACAATCTTTTTAGATACAGTTATAAATGCTTATATATATATTGTTGGTTGTATGTCAAAATAACTTAGATATAGTTTTTTTTTTTATTTTTTAAATTTTTTGCAATTTATTGTAAGCATAGATTGACAAGTGCATTACGTTGTCAGATTCACCAAACCTTGATCCGTTACGAAAGTGCTTTACAATATTTGCAGAGAGAGAGAGAGTTTACTTTACCAGAATATATATATTCAGTTTTTATCTTTCACTGTTATTTTTTATCAATTCGAATTACTGGTTTTACCAGAATTTAAGATTATCTAGAAACTTTTAAGGGCTTCCTTTAAATTAGGAAGTGGACTAAGTAACATCGTATTGATAATAATTTCTGATAAAATAACATACCTTATAAAAAGATAAATAAGATTAAAAAACGTTAATTACGAAATGCTTACATTATTCCGACATTTTATGTTATAGCTTTTCGTGGAATCAAAAGATAGTGTAAAAATTATAAAATTATCTTTTTCGCAGTTTCAATGACATGATTTAAGCATATTAAATACAATGAAAATAAATCTGAAATTCTCTGAAATATCTATCTACAACATCATTTATATAACATAGTTATAATACATAAACCGTGAACTAGAGAGATAAATTTTTTTGCTATAATTTTTATTGAAGGCAAATAGTCAATTGTATTTACTTTCCAAATAGAGATAGCCACTGTCATGCCAATATTCTTCTAGGTATTAAAGGAATTGTCATAACTATTTTTATTAATTTAAAAACCATTCTAAGACTTTAATTTGTGACAAAAAATTTTCTATTATCTTTGCTATACAAAATTATAAAATTTACTAAATTAATATTTATCAAAATAGTTCAAGCAGATAGGAATTTTACTGAATATTGCATGATCATCTTTATTTCTTTTGTATTATCACATGAAATTGTGCATTTTGTTCAATTTATATATATATAAATTTATATATATATATATATATATATATATATATTAAGGGGAAATTTGTATTGATAAAGATGATTTTTAATAAGGAAGTTGGTTTGTTGTCACACTACGATCACTTTTTTCACATTAGAGCTAATTTAACCAGCACAAACAGTTTAGATTCTGAACTACTACAAATATTCAAGCCAGAGATTGGAATCCAACTCACGAGCTATTGAACGGAAGACAAAAGTTCTAGCCTTTTGACTTTCAGCTCAGTTTTTAAAGAGGAAATAATTGCAGAAGAAGATACAAATGAACAAATAATTATAGCTGTTATTACCGATACAACTTTATCTAATCAATGAAAATTATTGTATGACTTTAGAACATCTACCGTGTTCTGCTTTAGGGAAGGTTTATCCATTGACAATGATGGATCCTAATAACTGTGCTTACAAAAGAAGAAAACTATAAAACTTCCAAATACCCACTCAGAAAGGTGCGCATGCACGAAGATAAAATTTAACATTCTTTTCTAATTTTTCAACAGTAATTAGGATAAAACACGGAACCTTACATTCCGAAAAACATGGTGGCATCATAGAAACGGGATGAATTACAATTATTGTTGCAATTTGACACTGCATATAATGTATAGTCTAGACTTGCACTAGATCATGTGAGGCCTATTGCTACAATTGCAATTACTGTAGAAATGAATTCCTTGAAATTCGATATTTCTTATCGAGAACCTTGTTGCTGAAAGCATTGTAATCATTTGTATATCCAATGGTATTGCCTTTCGATAAGATTCTTTGTAAATAGTAAGACATTCTTGTATCGCTATGATAGAAGCATAGTATTGATAATAACTCAATCTATCAAAACCTTTCCCTTTTTATCCCGGGGTACAAAGTCAGTAATATTCTATTAGCATTCTAATAGATAAACCATTAATGGTAAAGAAAATTTCACTAATATCCATATTTATGCTGTTTATCATAACAAAATTAGAACAGATACAAGATTAGGTTTTGGTGCGCAAGCATCTACATTCCTTCTGGATCAAAACGTTATTTTCTAAAACTTTTATCACGTGGGATCTCAACCTGACGGTACGACAGTGCAATTGGGAAAAAAAGGACATTATTGTTTTGATGATTGCAAAAATTTCCAATCCATGGAAAACCCCTGAGAATTCACCTTCATATTATTTACAGAAATAAAATATGTATCATCTGTGGACTTACGTGGCCCATTAGTTATTCTAAGACTAAGCTTCTTGATTGGAAGTTTAATATCAGCCACTGTTGAACAGCCGAAGATTTGTTGCTGGGTTTCTGCTATCTGTATACACACATCTGTCGAAGTTTGCAATTGGAGATTATTCGGATTTTACGACTTGCAACACTATATGGATTACTATTGATGGAAAGTTATCCTGAAAGAAAATACTACGCAGTTGCTATTAAAATAACTTCCAACAGTCGGCTATTAAGCTGCCCATTACTTAGAATTAAGCATCTACCTATCTTTATTTATTAATTGCAGGTATCTAACCCAGGACCCTTCTCAGTTAAGAGAGTACTCCTACTGCTGTATGACAGAGAACCCAACCCATTTCTTTAATCTGTACCTCGCCTATTTTACTATTTTCTATGTAGTGTCAAGACGAAAAGCAGAAGCCTTTAACCCATCTTCCGTTTTTCATAAGTTCTCAGGATCAGACTTGGTATCTTCTTTTCCAAAAAATTTGGTTTTGCCAACAGGGCCTTTATTGCTGCAGTTTTAATTATATTAGAGCTACTTATTTAATTTGTCGAAAATAATTATTTTATTTGTTGCCAAAATATATTTGTTAATTAAATTGTCGCTAAGGTAACTTCACTTTCATGAAATGGCTGTAATTACCTTGATATTGAAGAAGTGATAGTCAGGTAATTTTGTTTTGAAAGAAGCTAACATATTACTAATATATTCCGAATAAAAAACATTTTTCTTTCATAAAAATGTAGGCATGGATTTTTGATAAAAGATTTAGAATATCTTTAAGGAAATGCTTAAGGTCGCCAGGAAAGACTTATTGTCTAATTAAATAGGTTTTTTATACACAAGCCATAGAGCAATATCCTAAACACAAAACTAATTCATTTTTTGTTAAAAAGTCGTATACCAAGAAAATTTATACCAATGAAAGTCTACATCTCCAAAACAATTTTAGAAAGGTCTCCATGAGTTGATTTGTAACTCTACAGATGCCCCCTTTCTTTTAATTGCATAATAGGAATAGTTAGAGAGTATAATCTATGTCTTAAAAGAATTTAAAACTATTATAAGCATTCACATTTAAGACTGGCAATAAAATCTAAGAACTGAAGAATGTAAAGCAGATTATCCAATAATTTACGAATTCGACAAGGGATAATATAAATGGGGTGATATAATTAACATTCATGATTCAAGACTGTTTATTCATTAAATAATTCCAATTAAAAGGAACTAAATTAAGTTTTTAATAGTAATTTTTTTTAAAAAATAAAGCCTTATTTAGTTTTTAATTTTATCTTTTAAGTTACATTTTTTAACTATTGAAATTCTGAATAAAAATATTTTGTATTAGACTATTAATTTTATAAAACTTAAGCTATTAATATTTGAAATTGGAATGATTTTTAATAGATTAAGTGTCGTGAAATAGGCTTTTCCATTCCAAGTTTTCAGAGATTATTTGTTATATTCTCGATGACGTCGAGTATTAGTCATCCAGATTTCTAGTGAAACTTATCTTCAAGGCAAGGCAAAGTCGAAAGTTTTTGTTTTTATCTGTTTTACTTTACTCACAATCTCTCTGTATTCAACAACCCTGAACATGATTGGTTGAAGAAGAGGAAGTGATGTTGCTATCTTCCAGCCGTTGGCGAAATAGTTTCATTTTCATCGCTTTTCATTTAACTGTTGAATTTGCAAATCTAATCATTCGAGTTTCATTCTAGAAACTGCTCCGTCTTCTTCATTCGATTGATAAAAGGCTCGTGATTCATTTTCGTCACTTAGCATTAATACATTTGCTAATAAATTTATCATTTATATACTTACATTTTCTCTCATTGCGCTGTTTTAGAAGTACAGTATAACTACCAAAAATGGCTCGTTCTGAAGATCCGGGTAAGTCTGATGAATTTGAATTATTTTTCTTTTAAGTTTAAAATTAAGATACGTTTAAAGTCCTATTCAAATATTCACAAATTCATGTTTATTTATATTATGTATAATATTAATTCAGAAAAAGAGGTAAACTTAAATTATTAATATATGTTATCTTTATTTTCGTGATGTTACAAATGCAATATTGAGAGATTTTTGAATATCTGTTTGGAAAGCGTGGAGGAAGAGGAAGTTTTAGAATTCCTACACCAAAGTTATTTTAATTGTACTCAAAATGTTTCCTCATATTGTTTATATCCTATAATATATTGTACTCACTCTGTTCAAATTATTTTAAATAATTCATTAATAGAGTAAATAATATTATAACAATTATTTCAATGGCTACTTTATCGTGAAATTTTAAAAAGTGATATTTGTTAATCAAAATGTTTAAAATAAGTATCGAAGAAATATAGCATGAAATTAGACTGCAATAATAAATGTTACTAAAATACATTTAATTTATTCAACTTCTCACTTTATAACTTTTAGTGCTATGTATCTCTTAAATTATATATTAATTTATCTAGCACTTCTTTCACTTGTGGCAATATCCGAAAAGTCAATACTATATTGACAAATCACATAGCTCCTAAGTATGTTAACAATATATTTTTAATTGTTGAATTTGCATTTAATTCAGCTGAAATGTTTTTAGATCATGTAAGTAAAATAAATATTAAGAAAAAGATATTTCATATTTAAATATTTAACTTGAAAATATCAAGTCAAAAAATATTTATTTCTGTTTAATCTATTTCTGTTAACCAAAGCCGATGTATTCAGCCAACTTCTACAGTGGGGAGATATTGATTCAGCTAACGACTTGTGATTTTCAATTATTGTCAAATTTGGTGGTCAAAACCAAATCCCTCTACACTAGTTAAATTTTATTGTTACTTTCTAGCTTCTTCGATTTTTTCTACCATCATCAAATCACTATACACAGCTCACGT
The DNA here is from genome assembly GCA_026290005.1 of Latrodectus geometricus. NCBI lineage: Eukaryota > Metazoa > Arthropoda > Arachnida > Araneae > Theridiidae > Latrodectus > Latrodectus geometricus. The sequence continues at coordinate 644,758 of JAPDSC010003557.1, read as the reverse complement.
CTACGTCACTTTCAACCAGTATCAAATGGTGAGATTAAAATCTTCACTACCACCCTTTCCGTTGACCTGGCAGCCGAATGGTTGCTGCTCTAACCATCGAATCAATAGTTCGTTAATTCGTATAAATTTTGAACTAAAATGTTCGTAGTCGTTTGTGTAAGGCACCTTAATTTATTAGAGTCATTCTAATTAACCTTATGCAAAATATAATCGCTCAGCAACAACTCAAACCGAATTTTTGATACTGTTTTAAATATATACTAAATGTTTGAGATTCTATAAACCTTTAGTGTAAAAAAAAAAAAAAAAAAAAAAAAAAAAAATTGTATGTATTTCCGTAAATAAGATGTAATATTTCTATAAAGTTCCTCACTTAAGTGGCATAGAAGATACATTAATGTACAAATTACGTATTACAATTTTATTGCTACATTTTAAATTTGATTGGACTTTTTAGTAACTTGCAAACGAGATAAAGTTCAAGGATATTGTGAACTATTTTTTTTTATCTTATCTTTTGAAGATAACAAATAGCCTGCGGTTTATACAGTTCTATAAAAATCACAAGCTTTTGTTCTTTTATGGTTTAAACGAAAGATAGCAAGGCAATTTAGCTGAATTTGAAGACTACGCGTGCTGCTCAAATATCGAACACTTATATTGTTGCTCTTTGTTGTTTATAGAAGAATTAAAATTTAAGTAATTATTTTTGTTTCTTATTGATGTCTTAATGTTGTTTGAGTTTTGAAAGGAAACTAAAAGATTGCTGATTCAAAATTTAAGTTTTGGCATAGCTTTTTCCAATTTTTGTATCTTGTGCCATAAATTCCAACCAACCATATATAAAGTCGTATATAATATAAATGATTAAAAATATTTCGTCTAATTTTTATTGTTACTGTCAAAAATATATATATAAGGTAAGTTTTAAATTCATATTGAGCTATTGGTATTTGTTGCCGTATTCAGACACAATATTGAATAGTTGACACGTGACATAATTTGGGATGGTATAACTATCTCTACATCGCTATTTAATACGAACTCAATAGGACATCGGCAACGATTCGTAATAAAATCTTAAAAGAATTACAAGGTAATTTTGATCGGAAAAAATACTATGCCAATTAAATAAATATTGTATAGTTTGATCTGATAGCTGAATAGTAAACGTTCCAGCCTTATGTCCAATTGTTCGTAGGTTCAAAATTTGTTTTAAACTTTGACATATTCCCGTGAGATTTATTTGTAAAATGCAGTAACTGTGAATTTCTGAATTGCCGTTAGTGCAAGTTTGATTTGCTTTCAACAAAGTTTTAGTTTTATATTTTTCTGCTGCCATTTTTTTTCCTTAGCACTAAAAAGAAATTTTAATTCCAATAGCATGTGTATTATAGATGCATTTTAATTTAATAAATCGTATTATGATTTAATTCAAAGAAATCTGCAAATATCTTTTGTTATTACTTCAACTAACAAGAAGCCGAGCTTGCAGCCGAATGACCTTCAATTCAACAGTTCTTGGGTTCGACTCCCCACTTTAGAAATGGATGTTTGTAGTGGCTTGGAACCCCTTTAAACTTAAGGTCTACTAATAGCCCTTGTATGTTAAAAAAAAGGGGGAAAAAAAGATGAGCCACAAACAAAACATGAACGTTATTTTTATTAATTGCTTTTAGGATGGTAACCGTAGGAAAAGACTCTGTATTTGAAACTATGTAGGTTCGATAAATGGGGAAGGGGGGAGGTGAAAATTATATAACATGTATAAAGATTTTTGTTCAAAATAAAATTCTTCACTGAATAACTAAGAAACTTTTGTTGCGGAATTCTGTCGATAAAGGCTTCATTCTCGAACTATTAAATTTAACTTGATATTAAATCTAGTCTTTCCCGAATTTTAATGTTCCTTCGAGAAAGTTAATACACTACTGGCCATTAAAATTGCTACACCAAGAAGGCGACATGCTACAGACGTGAAATTTATGCGAAAGGAAGAAGGTGCTGTGATATGCAAATGATTAGCTTTTCAGCGCATTCAGACAAAGCAGGCACCAGTAGTGACACCTACATTGTATTTAAATGAGGAAATTGTTCAGCTGGTTCCTCATACACAAATTGCATTTGAACGTTGTTGCCTGGTGAAAAGTTGTTGTGATGCCTCGTGTAAGGAGAAATGCGTACCAGCACGTTTCTGACTTTGATAAGGGTCAAATTGTAGCGTACCGGGATTGCGGTTTATCTTATCGCAGTATTGCTGCTCGCGTCGGTCGAGATCCAATGACTGTTAGCAGAATATGGAATCGATGGGTTCAGGATGGTAATACGGAATGCCATGCGGGATCTCAACGGCCACCTATCACTAGCAGCCGAGAAGACAAGCATATTATCCGCATGGCCGTAATGGATCGTGCAACCACGTCACGAGCCGTAAGTCAAGAAACTGACTCGTTCGGAAGACAACAAGTGTCTGCACGAACAGTTCGACGACGTTTGCTGCAGCTTGGACTCTCAGCTCGGAGACCATAGCTGCGGCTTCCCTTGACACTGCGTCATAGACAAGAGCACCTTCAATGGTGTGATCAACGACGAACCTGGGCGCACGAATGGCGAGACGTCATCTTTTCAGATGAATCCAGGTTCTGTGTACAGCATCATGATGGTCGCATCCGTGTTTGGCGGCATCGTGGTGAACGCACACTGGCAGAGTGCATTCGTCATCGTCATACTGGCCCATCACCTGGCATGATGGTATGGGGTGCCATTGGATACACATCTCGGTCACCTTTTGTTCGCATTGACGGTGCTTTGAACAGTGCACGTCACATTTCTGGTGTGTTACGACCCGTGGCTCTACCCTTTATTCGAGCCCTGCGAAACCCTACGTTTCTGCAGGATAATGCCTGACCGCATGTTGCCGGTATTGTACGGACCTTCCTTGATACGGAACATGTTAGGGGTTAATTCCCAGTGAACGGTACGCTCCTTGTACGACACGCATATATACAACGGTACGCATATATACAATTATAAATTAATTGTATATAATATTGTATAAAATTAAATTATTTCTATAAAATAATATAATTTTATATTATATAATTAAATTAATTGTATATTGTATAATTATATTAATTGTATAAAAATAGCGTACCGTACACTGGGATACAGCCCATGTTAGGCTGTTGCCCTAGCCAGCTCGTTCTCCAGATCTTTCACCAATAGAAAACGTCTGGTCAATGGTTGCCGAACGACTGGCTCGTCACCAAACGCCAGTCACTACGGTTGATGAACTGTGGCATCATGTTGAAGCTGCATGGGCATCTGTACCTGTACATGCAATCCAATCTTTGTTTGACTCAATGGCCTGGCGTATAACTGCTGTTATTACAGCCAGAGGTGGTTGTTCTGGGTACTGATTTCTCCAGGATCTATCCAGCCAAATTTTTTGAAAATTTAATCACTTGTTATTTCTAGTATAATATATTTGTCCAATAAATATCATTTTGTTATCTGCATTTCTTCCTGGTGTAGCAATTTTAATGGCCAGTAGTGTAGAAATGTATTACACACACACACTGGACTTTTTTAAAATAAATTTTAATCTGAAACTAAACTCTTAAACATTTTTTATTAGCCATTCTTGTATTTCATTTGCCGTGCTGGCTAATGGGTAGCACTTTGTAATCCACAAATTGTTGAAGGTCAATCTCACCGCTGCTTTGAATGTTCATAGGGATCGGAATCCATTTTAAACTATAAATCTCGGTCTAATTTGCCCTCAGGTGGAAGAATTGACCGTCGAGTGACAAATAAACCAAACCTGTATTTTTTTCATTCCAATTTATATCTTAACTTTTGTGATGTATCTTATATTTTTACATAAATAGATATAAATTCCCGACATTTTAGAGCCTTTTGAAATTTTTTACCGAATTTGAAAATATTCAACATTTATAGTTTGACAAAATTGTACTTGTGGATCATAATTTGCAGACTAATAAAAAAAGTTTAGAATACTTTTGTGTTTTTACATCATAATTTAATGATCTATAAATGACGATGACGTAATAACATTATTTTTTATTATCATGGAATTATTTCATTTGATTCTATTGATAACCGGATGCCATTTATCATCAAGAATAACTTGGATGTTGTGTATGCGATACCAAAATAAAATTCTGAGCAACTGATGATACATGATTGGAATTTTTTTTAAATACAATCTTTATTTTTTATGCATTATTCATAATTTGTTTTTCTAAGTTCTCTGCAGTAAGCTAAGTGAGAATATTTTATGATTTTATTCTAAAATTCTCGGTTTCCGCATCTATTTCGTTAGAAAAAAATATTAATTTTAAAATTATTTTGCAAAATTATCGAACTCTGACCAATTTTCTTACACGGGTATAGCTCATGGAAATATATTTATTACATATTTTTTTAATCTATATTTTTCTGTTCTTATTTATTTTTTTAAATTTTGTTTATCCACTAAATTGATTTGTTTGATAAAATTAATTAATTCTGGTAGTGATGAAACTTATTGATTTCTAACAATAATTTAACAGAGGGCCACTATGACCTGGTTGGTTGGCGCGTTCATTCTCATTATCGGAAAGTAGTCAGTTCGAATTCTGACCTAAGCAAAGATCCAATGTGTTCGCGAATGGTAGCTGGGGCAAGGTAACTCTTGGTCCCAATATCCTCCATATAAAATAATATTTCTGGGGAAGTAATTGGGGAATCTTTTACTTGGTTTCTAAATTACGAAGGCTCCCGCCCAGCTGTTTCTTTCTAACTGGCCTATTCAGGAGTAGGCACAGGAAAGCATGCTAATACAACAACAACAATGATGTGAGAGGAATTTGATAGCTGCAATGAATAACCTAACAGTTATAGTGCATTCAACAAGTCACACATAATGAGTTAAGTTGGTTGCTGTATGGTAGCTCTCTTGTCTTCGATTCAACAATTCGTGTGTTGGAATCCAATCTTAGCCATGAATGTTTATAAAGGTTCGGAATCCATTTTAAACTTAAGTTACCAATCTAATTAGCCCTCAAAGACATAAAATGACCGTTGAGTGAGATACAAACCAACCACTTATAATGAAATCAAATTTTACCCTTTAATGAGCTATGAGTACTTTAAATAAATTTACAATAATAAATGTCAATTATGTATCATCATCAATATGGTATTAACGTTTCCAAAACTTTACTTGCTCGATATTTTTCAATTCATTTGTCATGCGATAGGATCTTTACTCTTCATTAGTTAATCTAAGTTTTTAATGGACAGTTAGAACATAAAACCCTGACATATTAAGATTAAAGAATCTGCCTAGAGTGAATCCTATAAAAGTCTAGTTTCATGTTTGCATTTTTTATTTTTACTTTTTGCGCAGTGAACTAAATAATTGTTGACAAAACTGCAGTGAAATGCCTCGTAAAATTTAAGCTGTTCAAAGTTAAAGCCAGAACTAAAATACATAATAAATAATTTTGATTACAAATAAAAGTTATCAGCAATGAAACTTTTAATTTTAAAAATCAGATCTTGAAATATTTTTAGTTGGAATATAAAATTAAACCTTTTTTACTACATATATTTGGTTTCCTGTCCGTCGAGCACTCTGTTTGACAGTTCGTGAGTTCGAGTCTGACTTTGGATGTGAATACTTGCTGTATTTTGGAATCTACTTTAAAATGTAGGTCTTAGTCTAACTATAGTCCTTGTATGCATTAAGCGACCATGGAACATCAATTAAATCAAACTGGACAATGACAGAGGAGAGCATTAAGTCATCGATCACGAGTAATTGAATTTTCATTTATTTATTAATTGCGGTTTACAAACATCTCGAGGCTAGAAACTTGGATCATTCCCAAGTTCATACCGTAATAGATATGAAAACATACATATATAGCGGTGCAGGTGACCTACGGACTCTACCTTAAGGTTAAAGGGCTTAGAATACTAGGCCATCATCTAAAGCCTCATGTTTTTGAGCCACGGTCAGATGAGGTCACACCTGAGCTGGCACCATCCTCTCCACAGCCTCACCAACTGAAAGACTTTGAACATTACAGATTAACGCGGACACGTCCCCAACCAACGGAGCTCCAGCAACCCAGTGAAGGAGAATAGATGTGAAAACAAAAATCTATCATTCTTGTGTCGAAACATGTCGCTAATGTCGAAAGCAACGTATATTAAAAAAACTTATCCTAATCCACGCGGACCGGATAATTAAGTGTTTGTCAAGCCTAGAAATATTTATTTTGTGCATACGTGTTATAAGTGTTATAATATGTTATTAACCATAATCGTCAAATCATACTCAATTCGTAATGTACACCTTGAAAATTTTGTAGCTTAAATTAGAATCATAGCATCTTTCTATAATTCTAATTTATGCTTGAATTTGAAACTTGTACAACATGCGAAACCATAAATTACTTGTTATCATTTTATTTTTTGTGTGTGTGAGCTGTAGAAAACATGCACTATATATTTTATTCTGCTGTGTAATAAGCAGTCATTTTCATAAATTTTGATAGAAAACTAATTCATCAAGAGACTTATATATATGTAATTTTTCCCTGTTTATTTTGGTACATTAAAAATTCATTTAGTTACTGTTGTAAAAACATCATTTAACTTCAATGTTTTCAGAAATTGTTGAAAATTGTAAGAATTTCATTTTTTATGACTCGCGGCAAATTGTGAAAAATCCTCAAAAAATTTTAGATACTTTATTCAATCTCTATTATATTTTATTACGAAAAAATACTCATTTAAGTGATTGTCTGATTCAAAAGTTTTGAAATTGCAAATTTTATTTTTTAAAACTGAAATAACTGAAGCCCACCAGTTTTCACAGGGTGAAGCTTCCAGTGGTACATTTCGGGGGGGGGATGCCGTTGCTAAATTGTATTTATATACTTAGGTATGTATATTCAGAGTGTTTTGGACTACGATTGAATTTTTCATATAGACCTGTTGATAGCAAATCTAATGGGATATTCTTGAAAATTCCCATTAGTTATGAAGTTATTATAAAGAAGTAATGACAAGAGTCTCATTCGCGCACTAATATATTCTTAAAAGCTTCTGAAAAACACGTTCGCTGCTGTGATCAAATACAATAATTTTTCAAAAATCGGGGGGAAAATATTAAATGTTTACTATTATCTTAAATTCTATCAGATAATGCAGAACATGAATGTATTTTTCAACCACTGTACATGTTTTCTTTCTTTACTCCCACCATTGTGTATTGATGAGAATTTTGAAAGGAGAAAAAAGCCTCCACACTTTCATTCGTTGAAATGATCCAAGTTGTGGCATAGAAGTCTAGGGATGAGACGTAGTTACTTTTTTTGTACCTGACTAGTACTGATTAGTTATTTTTAAAGTAACAAGTATTTTACCGATTACATTCTATAGTTACATTTTGTTATGTCTTCTATCTATTGGTATAAAAAATAATTACGACGTTCTTATAAGTTTTATATAAACAAATTAAATTAATAAATTTAAAGTAAGTAAAAAATTAAATAGTATTTTATGTAATTCCATAAAATTTATTTTTATTAACTATAATATAAATTAGGATTTAAATATAAGCATTCACTTAAATGTTGATAAAAAGAACCATAAAAAATATTTATTTTTGTTATTTTATGTATTTTCTTATAATGCTTTAATTTCTTGTTTAAGGCAGAAAAATATAATTTTTGTTATTTTATGTATTTCTCCTACAAAGTTTTTCTGGGAAAAGCTTCGAACTTATATAAATTTTTATAAACATTTTTTATTCAGTATAAAATTTCATATTTTGTTATTTATATTTGTCTTTAGAATCAATTTGTTAAGAGTAAAATTTAAAATTACTCAATAATTTTCAAAAATTTGCAATGTTAATTAAAATATAAAATTAGATAAGAAAATAATTTCTATCTTTCAACCTAACAAACATTTGTTTGAATTTAGTAAAATTCTTCAATTATATAATTAAAATTTTTTAAATAAATTGTAAATAGTTTGTGAAGAATTATAATGTGGGAGAATTAATCAATTACATTTTTTAAAGTTTGCTAGGAAAAATTACAGCAATTTAAAAAAAAATCAACTTTTTAAATTTCTTATTTTTCTATTATTAAACATTTACGAAACAACCACAGTAATATTTATTGATATTATAATAAACAGTAATTTTTATTTATAAAAATCGTTTATTTATTTATATTTTTATGTAGTAGGTAAACCAAGTTTTTCTGAACAAAAGTAACAATAAAAATTCATAGAATACACAATCTTATTTCGCTTAAAATAATTAAAATAAATTGATATTTCAGAGGAGAAAAAGATTTTTTTAATGAAAAATATTAAGATTTATTTTACTGGTGATAAATATTTTTACAAGATATCATAAAGTGGATTATTTATGTGGACAATTTTGATTCATTCTCAGAATAACAATTTATGTAATTATATATTGCTCACACACAATTTTTGATGGAAAGAGACATTTTTGAAAAAAAAGAAATTGAAGATATACTTTCGAATGTAAAAAAATATTGATTACTTTTAGAAGTATAATAAAATTATCTTTGAAATGGAAATTTACTATAGTAAAAAGAAATCCCATTCGTTTTTCTTTGTTGAAGTTAATAGAAGAATTTCAGAGACAAAAATCACATTTTAAAAACATAATTAAAAATAAACTAAAATCTTAAAATAATGACAAAAATAAAAGCTATTAAATTTGTTAAATACATGATAAAAGTATCAGACTTTTCTTGTCAAAAAGTGATATATGAACAAAAAATGATAAATACTAAGTAAATGTGCCACAATTAATTTTGGCAGCTTATTTTGTTAATCATAAAGAATGAATGAAATGTTTATTTTATTCAAGCGCATCACTTGTTTTTATTTCTCTTAATTTGATTTATTTATTAAAAGTTTATTATTTTATTATTAATAATTTAAAATTTCATTTCAATATATAAATATTTTCATTAATAATTATAAAAATTATTAATAAAAATATTTAAAGAAATTTATTTTATTCATTACGTTCCCCTCGGGTCACCTCTCTAACTCAAAGCGATCCTCCAATTTCAAAGAATGACTCATCTATTTTTTAGTCAAGCTAGCTGTTATTTCCCTTCTATACATTCTCCCTCCCATAGAAAGCGATTGCCTAAATATTACCTCATCTCCTAACTCATCTATCTGTATCGAGATGATATTGTTTCTTTTGATGCTGTATTCGTCTATCACTGGCTCTTCTGTACTTGAAACAGTTTCTTTCAGAGCGAGTACGTGCTGATTACAAAGTAATCAGTCCTCACAAAGTAATAAACTCGATCTCGCCGATTACTTTGTAATGATTACTCTATAACAAGCATGTACTAGCTCAGTCATTGGTTCTTCTGTACTTACTACCCCCCACACAAACTTTGTTACAGGATGTAACGAGTATTTGAAAAAAAGTACTGATTACAGGTTGTTACATTAAAATAGCGATAACAAAATACTAATTACAAGAAATTAGTATATTTAATTATACAATACTAATTTCTTCCTATCTCTGAAGAAGTACATCGTAGCATTTCTGATTTGGGTAAAAGTTTAACGTACGGTCGCTATTGGCGACTTTTTCATAAAACCCCCAAAAATTTCGCTAATATGCACCAGCGAGGTCTGAAAATAAACAGAATATTCCATTTTTCATTGGTCGGTTCTATTTTGTCCGGAATCCCTCATCTGTGATTGGTCAGAATTGGACTCCCAGAAAATGTTATTTATCGCCAACTTTGGAAAATCGCGCCAATAGTGACCGTACAATAAATTTGAGCTCTGCAGATAGGAATGCCCTGTAACATTAGTGATCTTACTCAATAAGTTAATTTCCAGGAACCACTTTCGTTAATCTGCACTTTAGGTTTCCTACTTTGTCAACTTGGCGATAAATGCACCAGGCGTGGTAAACCAGACGTATTTATACCTAATGAGCTCTTTATGGTAACCTCCGGAGGAAATAATTTGCGCTTTTTCGCGCATGCTCATTAATTGGTTTTTTTCTTTTAGCATTTTAATTGGTCGTTAATTCGTTTCAGTTTGAAAAATCGGTCATTTTCATTGGTTGCTAATTATTTTAAAACCGTTAGAAATCGTATTCCATTATCGCCATGGCAACAGCGGTTTTGAAAACCCGCCAAGTACGGGACCCACAGCGCACTTTCGCTAAGTTGGCGGAGTAGGGGACCTAAAGCGCATTTTCACCACTACTTTAATATACCCCCCAAAAGTCGCCAAATCGGAAATTTGGCGAATATTTCCTCGCCAAGCAAAATATTTGTTTTTGCGCTTTTTTTTCTCTCACCAAAATGGATTCGTGATAAATACAAATAATTTTTTATATAGAAATTCCCAATGTTTTTTATACATAAATATTACTGCAGTTTAAATTTGATCTTAATACATAACACTGAGTTAAAGCTAATTTTTAAAATTTTTTATTGATTTTTCATTCTTGATTATATATATACATTACTATTTTAATATTATATATAAAAGTTCTTTAAAGCTTTCATATCAAAATTAAAACTCCACTTTTTTTAAGAGCATTTAAATTTTATTAAAGTATGAAAAAAAATAACTAGCAATTTTTATATCTAGCAATTGAGTAACAGAATTCGAAAAAATTTTAAGAGTATTTTTTGCAATACAATTAAACTACAATTTTCTGTTTCATATCAGACCCACATTTCTTAAACACTGCAGCCTTCAGCAATCCAACTTCCATTAAAAAATCAATTAACATCTGAATATCTTAAGACAAATGATGCAAAAATAAACAATTAACAATACCTGGCATCCCAACTGTCGGCCTACCCGACGAAAATGAAGCACAACTATCAATTTTCCGACTCAAAATTCCCTGAAACTTTTCAACAACACTATATACAGTAGGCATATTGAAAGCTAAAAGATAAAACTAATTAATAGAAAAAAATATAATTGGAAAATACAACCAGATTTGCAGCAAAATACAGCAATTCAGAAATCCGCTAGATCACTTCAAAAAGAAATGGCGATAAAACCTATATTTTAAATAGTCCAAAAGTTTTTAATTATAATAAGAATTTTAATTTTAATATTAGCGCGTGGAGTGGCGTGATCGCCGAAGAGCCAATCAAACGCCAGCGCATGATGTGGCGCTATTGCCGAAGAGTCAATCACGCGTCAGCGCGTGATGTAGGGTAATTCAAGGTCATTCTCTAGTTCGTTTGGTATTTTTTGCAGGTTACTGTGGATAGCTTTGGCATCCGTAAGGAGTGCCAGATTTGGCGATTAATTTTTGGGGGGGTATATCAAAGTTGTTCCAATTTCCATTTTACAATGCATTCAAATCTCTTATTATGGTTTAAATTATTAGCTCTTATCACAAAATTTAAAAATGTAACATCTATTATAAACCAAAAACCTCTCTATAATAAAATAAGTTAATTTCCATTTACAGTCGTTCTCAATTAAGCATGGTACAAAAACAGCATAGACACAGAATAAGGATTTTATTTATGTAAATTTGAATTCATTTGCAATATTCTTACTAGATGACAGATGTATAATTATCAGAATCCACACGTTTCATAGCATTCAAACAAAAATCTTGTTTCATATCAAACTTAGTTTTATTTTTTAGAAGACATTTGTAAAAAATGAGTCAAACAAAGTATATATTATATCTTCTGTCCTGATACTAAGACTTTTCATGTAGTTTACAAAATTATGAATGTATTTTTCTTTCAAATGGCTTTTATTATTTGTACAATTAACTCTATTTTTGTTTAAACACATGAAAGTATTTTTCAGTTATTGCTATTTGTGCCTTTAATTTAATATTTTAAAATTGTTAAATATTAAAGATTTGAAATTTTAATATTTTAAAATGTAATACGTAGAGTAAATACTTGGATTTTAAATTTTGATAAGTTTTGTTGTATTCTGTTCAGATTTTTTTTTTTATACTATGAATGATTATTTAGGAATTGGTGATTTCATAATGTCTATGTATATACGAGGGTCAATCTGAAATTTTTGAGATACAACTAGGTTTTTAAAGTTATACTTACAAAATTTTAGGTGTGTTCAAAGTAGTCCCCTCCAGCATCAATGCACTTTTGCAGACGAATTTTCCATAGATTACACTGATGGAAAAAAAAAAAAAAAAAAAAAAAAAAATCCCAACACCAAGAAAGAAATGTGCTTGCGAAACGAAATTTGGCAGGCGTGTTCATACATCTGAAAAATGATGTCGATTCAAATTTTGCGCTCGAAACATCAGTGTGACGCTTGTAACGACACACGGAAGATGCAAATCAGGTTTGCTTTAAGTACGCGCTATATCGTTCCTGAGCGTTGTTTAGCGTCGAGATTTTATGTAGTGAATTGATGCTAGTCCACAATGCCTTTTAAGAAGACGACGAAGCCATTATTAACAGCTCACTGAGTTAGAACCAGGTCATATAATAGGCCTACGAGAAGGTGGATTTTCTTTCCGCGAGATTGCAGAAAGGCTTGGCAGGAATGCATCCACTGTGCATGAATGATGGCAGCAGTGGTCAAGGGAAGGCACTGCCTCAAGAAGACCGGGTTCCGGACGACCACGTGGCACTACTGAGAGGGAAGACCGCAGTGTTCGGCGTATGGCCGTAGCGAGTCGTACTGCGTCTGCAGCAGAAATTCGAGCAGTAGGCACAGCAGTGACACAACGAACTGTTACCAATAAGTTACTTCAAGGACAGCTCCAAGCCAGACGTCCTGTAGCGTGCATTCCACTAACGCCAAACCACTGCCGTTTGCGACGTGAATGGTGTCAGGCTAGAGCTCATTGGAGGACGGAGTGGAGATCTGTTGTGTTTTCTGATGAAAGCCGGTTCTGCCTTGGTGCCAGTGATGGCTGTGTGTTGGTTAGGAGGAGGCCAGGTAAGCAGCTGCCGCCATCCTGTCCGTGGCCTTGACACACTGGACCTACGCCTGGAATTATAATCTGGGGAGCAATTTCTAATGCAGCAAAAGCAATCTCGTGGTTATCCCACGCAACCTGATAGCAAATGTGTACGTCAGTCTGGTGATTCAACCTGTTCTGCCTTTCATGAGTAGCATTCCAGGAGGTGTTTTCCAACAGGATAATGCTCAACCTCATACTGTTGTTGTAACCCAACGTGCTCTACAGGATGTCGACACGTTGCCTGCCAGATCATTAGATCTGTCTCCAATTGAGTACGTGAAGGACATCATTGGACGACAACTCCAGCGTCATCCACAACCAGCATTAACCATCCCTGTATTGATCGACTAAGTGCAACAGGCATAGAACTCCATCCCACAAACAGATATCCAGCACCCGTGTGATTCAACGCATGCACGTTTGTATGCTTGCATTCAAAATTCTGGTGGTTACACCGGTTATTAATGTACCTGTATTTCACTTCTGCAATGGCTCTTCTGCGGCTTAAATTAACCTGTGATCTTAAAATTGTAATCAATTACGTTCGTTACCTATATAAATGTATTGCTGAAATTTCCTTACTCTACAATAATTATTATTTGGTGCTGGGTTTTTTTTTTCATTTACTGTAAATGCCTCAAGCCATTCATTTCTTGAAATAGATGAAAAAATGCATTTATATCGTATCAATAGTATCATCGCCTGCCAGCGGATATTCAGAAGTTTCTTAAAAAATCGTCTGATAAAGCCGTGCAAGCTATATACTTCACGCATTTTTCTGAACAGGTGAGATGCTTTTTCGTCTCCCAACCGAAGCTCTGAAAGTAATTTTCGAACCTGTTGGTTCTCGGAATCTGAAAATTCCTGAATCAGGCGTTGTTTTAATATGATATATTTATCCTTATCTGACGGCGACAACAAAATATCCGACACCGCAGAAAGTGTTTCCGGATCTTTTGCCGAAACAATGGTGTATTTCGTAAGGTCAGACGGGTTAATTCCCAGTGAACGGTACGCTCCTTGAACGATACGCATATATACAACGGTACGCATATATACAATTATTAATTATATGTATATATTATTGTATAAAATTATATTATTTCTATAAAATAATATAATTTTATATTATATAATAAAATTAATTGTATATTGTATAATTATTTTAATTGTATAAAAATAGCGTACCATACACTGGGATACAGCCGGTCAGACGTTATACTGAATAATTGGAAATTACATTCAGCTTGAATGAACCGTTAATCTGCGCTTTAGGTCCCCTACTCTGCCAACTTGGCGATAAATGCACCAAGCGTGGTAAATCGGACGTTTTTATACGCAATGAGCTCTTTATGGCAACCTCCGTAGGAAATAATTAGCGTTTTTTCGCGCATGCTCATTAATTGGTTTTATTCTTTTAGCATTTTCATTGGTCGTTAATTTCAGTTTAAAAAATCGGTCATTTTCATAGGTTGCTGATTAGTTAAAAATCGTATTCCATTATCGCCATGGCAACAGCGTTTTTGAAAACCCGCCAAGTACGGGACCCACAGCACACTTTCGCCAAGTTGGCAGAGTAGGGGACCTAAAGCGCATTTTCACCGAATGAACCAGTTTCATATTATTTTTCCTTAATGGCGGTAACTTTATACCCAATTTAGAAATTTGTGGGTTGGAAACAATTGGCACATCATCCTGCATATTAAGCATGTAATTAAAAAAATCAGCTAAAATAAATCAGATCAATCAATTCCTTCCAGACTCGGAGAGAAGAAACATGTAACTTAACAAGTATATGTTGGTACTGGCATCAAATCGATCGAAAAATAGTAATATCCTTTAGGTCGCCAGTGAAGTTTTTCGTGTATATTATTTAAAATGAATTAAACTCTGTAAAACATACTTATTTACATAAGAGAATAAGAGGTGAAAACATTCAAACATCACAGATGTCATCAATCACGAGTAGAATACTGCTCATTCAGATAGTGAGCATAGTCTATTTCATCATGTTGCCACTACTGGCAAACAAACTTTTATATTGAATAATGTTGCCACTCATATTTTAATAAGTAGTAATAAAGATGAATCAAAAATATTTTTTAAATAAATACCATAAATGTGTACAAATTGGTGTATTTGAGTAAAAAATAAAATTTGCTGTGTGAATAAGCTGAGCAATTTACTGAAGGAAGTTCGCTGTCCTTAAATAATTTAAAAGAAACTTGATAATGTTTTTTTTCTTCTTTTGAATTGTCAATGTTTATTGTTTAAACTTAAAAAGTGCAGATTCAGATCAAATTAGTTCTTGATTACAAAATTGGTAATATAAAAATAAAATTAAACCTAAGCTGGTCAAAAATTGAAAACAAAATTGTTTAATGTTGTGTTAGTTGGTATTGATTGAAAAAAATAGTTTCTTTTAAAAATTTTATTTTGGATTTAAGTATTTGAATACGAAGGAAAATTTTGCTATTAATAGTTTAAATTATTTTCAAGCAATTAAAATATATTTCTCGCATTTTCCAATATATACTCATATTTTTATAATAATTTTTTTAATTGAATTTTGTAAGTCTGAAAATATTGAAATATACATAAGAATTTCATATAAAGTTGGGACAAATTTGAGTCGAAAGTAATAAACTTACAATTGAAATGCATTAAGGGAATTTAAATAGTCATTTCAAAGTATTTTATTTTTCAAAATTACCTTTACTACATTTTTTTTTATTGTAATTTGTTAATAATTGCCTTGAACTACTATTAGCCGAGACATTTTTCCAGGAAAAATTTGAATTATTTAACTGTAGTCTTTTCTTATGTAGTGTAATTCTGGAAATAGATCACTATATTAAAGAGTTTTATTAAATACTAAAAAGTCTATTTCTATTTTATAGTGTTGAACTCTTGTGGCATGTTAAATGTAAGGCAGAATGTTTATTGGTTTTTATTAATCTTAACTAGGTTTTATGACAATGTGGAAATTTTACAAATTTCTGATACTAATTGAAAATCTTTTAAAACTAGTACAAATGTTTTTATTTTTTTCAATATATCTGATTCGTATCATTGGTTTGAGTTTCCTTAATCATTTTTTAAAAGTTAAAGGAATAATTTAATTATAAAAGTATTTAATTGAAGCAGTCAAATTCTAGATAAAATTGAAAACAGGATTAGAAGTGAATTTTTTGTAATATTAAATTTAACTTACACATGAAAATGCTTATATACTTGCTTAATATATACAGTTAAATATAATTGTTTTTAGTTACTTTATTGATTACACGCTTTTTTATTTAAATGTCACAGATTTGTTATTTTAATGGCAAATTATTTTTATAAAATAACATCAGAAAAATTTCAATAATTTAAGAATTTACTTTTTAAATTTAAAAATTAACTACTTGAAAATTTTCAAAACATTTTTTTAAAACAATTCTATTTAATTGAATGGTGCATGCTATGATCTTAAATTCAGAGCTATGGTTGTATGAATATTGATTGGTTGAATCCAGTCTTCAGATTCAGACATATAATTGATTGTAGGTCTGAATCCCACATTTGTTGTCAAAATTTGATTTGAAATCCACTTAACATTAAAAATCCTGTTTGAAAGAGATTTCAGGGGCAAAAATATCCCATAGAACAACAAACCACTCTTGGCCAATATTACTAATTTTAATATGCAATTTTTCAATTTAAAGGAATTCATGGATATAAGATAAAGGGAATATTTTTTGGAAAATCTTAAGTGGTATAGTTCTTTAAACTGTTAATTCCATAGCTTTTAATTATTCTCTTCATCAAATGATTAATTTTATTTATTTTATGAAATTATGTTTGAAATTGAAGTATAAATTCTCTCCTTTTTAATAAATTAAAGATATAAAAATGCAACATTTATTTGAATTAAACATAATTAAGAAATCACACTAAAAATTATTAAATTGAAAATGAAATCATTTTCTTTATCTGGTTTTCAATGAATAAAAAATGTTCTTCTAAAGATATTAGGATGAGCGATTGTTTTTTCATCTATATGTTCTTGAGATTAGTCTAAGGATAGAATATTAAAATTTCGTGAATGATTTTATGAAAAAACATCTAAAATTTATCTATAAATGTTGTGCAAATATTAACTATTAAAAATTATGAATACTTGAAACTTAAATATTGTGATTAAAAAAAAGTTCAAGAGATTGAGGCATTTTTTGTCAAAATTATTAGTAATCTCTTTATTGAGTAATTTTATAATTAGGAAAAAAGAGTAAAATATTAATGTATAGTAAATTAAATCTTAGATTTCAAAGTAATGAAGATTTAAATACTCGAACTTATGAATTGTATTTTAAGCAGTTGTTCAAGTTATCAAGCATATAAAGGAAATAAATTATTTTTATTATTTAATATTGATTTGAATGCTCTCAACACCTGTTCCTTCTTATTTTTTCATCCAACTATCTGGGTTTTGGCAGTATAATAATTTTGTGCTTAAAAATTGTTTTTCTACAATTAGAATTTTTTTAAAATTTAAGATTTTAGAAATTAATAAATCTAATCCTGGAATATCTTTCACTTTTATGTATAATAAGGAGCTTCTGATTTTTTGCTCATGCATTCTAAAATTTTATTTATATTCAATACAGGAACTAGTAATGTAGAACCAGACATACCTGTGGCTGATTCACCAGCAGCAAGAAATAAGCAAAAAAGTACTCACAATTTTTAAACTTTCAATAAATTTTAAATAATTATGGTACATAAATATTAAATATAAGAAAAGGATGTAAATTAAGTAATAGTACTCACTTTGAGTGTAGTTGAATTGAATTCTTAATATTATAATAATTTTCAGTCTTTTATAAATAGATTTATTTTCATTCAAAGTAATCAAAAATTTTGAGTAAGAAAATTGCATATTGTTATTGAATAACCAATTTCTTACTGTTTGAAATATTTTTTTTTTTTTTTTTAAATTTGAGCTGCTATAAATAAAATATCCGACTAATTTATGATTGGTTAACTATTTTTGATTGGTTACACTATTTTAAAACATTTATATTTGAAGAAGTCTTACAATGAAATGTCTATTTTGAAGCATTTAAAATATTAAATCTGCAGAAATTTAATTTGCCAAAACTTAATATCAGAGTTAATATTTATTTTGATAACACGGCTGTTACTTTAAGAACTAGGATATCATTAGATTATAGTAACATATTAAGTGATATTAGAAAACTTACAAAATATTATCTATCTTGAAAAATAGTTAATTTCTTTGTAATTAATGTGTATCTATTTTTAAATTTAATAAAATATAAAACTCTTATATATTTATAGTTCAAGCTTCTCAGATATAGCCTTAATATTTATGTACTATTGTAAATAATTGTTAATCGTATAATGATAAATTTCACACTAGGAATAAAAACCCATATTGATAATGATTCATGTTTTTATAATAGGGCTAGAAAAAATTTTATTGATTTCATTAAACTTATTACCTTTATTAAGTTTGTATTTATTTATATAATATTTAAAAAAAATTTTCTTTACATTTACAAAATAGTGTTTTGTTATTTTATTTTGCTTGGTCAAAATGAAATGAAATTTTAAAATTTAGTCAGTTTCAATTGTTTTTTAAATTAAATGTATTTCTGTGTTATATATTAATCTCATTTTACTTTAGATAATAATCAAAAAATAGAAATATTTTAGATTTATAAGAAATCTTTTATTGTTATAACATAGGTCTGCCTTTGTCATGCAGTACTATCTTCAGATTAGGTACGTAGTTACTAAAGCATATAAGTGACTAATAATTTTTAATTTAATATTTTACCATTCTTCAGAAGAATGTTTGAAAAGTTCTAAAATGTATATCAATGGAAGAAATCAATTCCAAATTGAATATTTTTAAATAGGCCATCAATATTTGTTTACATTGAGGCTCACAGACTGCATGCTAATGTTTCATTTGTTCATTAATCCATGTTTGGATATATTCTATTGTAGGAATAGAAGCATTATCCTCGAAAATTTCATTTCCCAGCAGAAAACATATTTTCCATCATAGTATTGACTTAGTCAATTAAATTTCTCTATATTTCTGAATCATTCTTTTTATCAAGGTCATGATTGAGCCAGCAGAAAACAACATAACTGCTCATACTATAATATGTCCATCTTCAGCCTTGACTAGTGTCCTAAAGATATAACTGTTTCCCACTTGTCAATTCACTTCGTTATGAATAATGTTAAAGATTAAATCTGGGATGGGTGTCTTATAAATTGTTGTTCTATTCTAATCCTGTTTATGAATGTGTACTTTAATCCAAATCTAGAGAATTTAATAAGTTAAATTGCCATCACTTTGGCTGCAATTATTTTCTTAGATTTTTTAATTGGTTTGAATATCTCTCTTGTAATTAGTTTCTCCTTCCATTCACTATTTTGCTTTGCCATGTATACCTCTCTGTTTTATATATTGTTCCTTTAGAAATGTGTAAAAATTAAAGTATATCATTTATAGTTCTTTTATCTCGTTAGTTTCTTATAATATGACTTCTTTAGAAGTTCAAAAATTAGGCATTTTAAATTTTTGACGAAAATTTACTTAAGTTACTTGATACTACCATGATGTGTTTTTGAATTATGAAAAAAAATTGTTGTGTCTAGGATTAATATTTCAATGTTTATATAGCTCTTAGTATCACTTTTTTTTACATGTCATTTTTGTTCACAAGTGTTTTCATTATTTTTATTATTATTATGCTAAATACCTATGATGTTCTAGGAAATGAAAGTGAAGTGGATCTCATTGATATAGTCAATAATCTTCAAAATAAACTTTTAGCCACTGGTCACTCTCTAAATGTTAATTTACCTCAAATTGTAGTTGTTGGAAGCCAGAGTGCTGGAAAGAGTAGTGTACTTGAAGGTTTTGTTGGAAGGTTTGTAAATTTAATGTGTGCAGAATAATTTAATAGATTTTTATCAGAAAATTCTATTTTATGAACAATTTAAAATAAAAATATTGTTATATAAATGCTTCTAATTTTTTATTAAAGTGATTTGAATGATTCATGATGGAATTTAAACAGTTAAAATGAGCCAAAGCTGTTATATGAAAAAAGTTATGAAAAAATATGAAAAAATATTTATAAAAGCTGGTATATGAAAAAATATTTAAACTTAAATATTGTCAATATTGTCCAGTTGACAATGTTTAGTACTCTGCTATTAGTTCAACTATTCATTTGTTCTACTTTCTTCTTGCATGTTCATTACTCAGAATCCACTGCAAACTAATCGTTGTATTTGAGTTTTTTCTTATTTATAAAAAGTGACTGTAACATGTGACAAGCCAAACCATTTATTTGTAATTTTTATTTACATAGACTCCCAGAAATTTATGTATGACTGAAACACTTTCTTATTTATTATAAAATTCTTATGGATTATTAAGAGACATATTTACTAATAGTGCATCAAAACAACTATAAATATAAAAAAAAAAAAAAAAAAAAAAACAATTTTAAGAATCTTTATATTTGATCATAGTTGAATTCAAAGAATTTGCAAAAAAAAATAAGTAATGTAAGAAATGATTTCAGAATATATTTAATAATGATTATACCTTGATGAGTTATTTAAACAGGGATTAAATGATTATCTTTTTAAAAATTACGTCATTATAATATATGAATGTAAAACATCATGTTTATGATGCATGAAAAACCAAACTAAAACAAACTTGATATGCTGAATCTTTATCCTTTGATTATTTTCTTCAATCAGTATTAAACATATATTTGTATTTCACATTTTTTAAAATTAAAGAATTTAATTTTTCAAAATTTGTTTATTTAAAAAAATTAATTTTCGGTTTAAAAGTAAGATATTTTCATATGAAATATGCCTGTATTAAAAAATATCTCTTAATATATTTTTATAATATTTTTACAAATTTTTTGCTTAATGAATAATCATTGTGGGCATGATCTGCCTTGCATAAATTGTTTCTTGATCATAAGTTAACTAAATATTTATTTCAATTTATTTTATCCTTTATTTACATTTTTTGATGGTGAATGTTAACATTAATTTGTAAATTTAATAAAATTTTATTGTTTATACCCTTTTGTTGATCTGCTTATAAAAGAAAAAAATTATGAAGATGACATCTATATTGTGTAGAAAAAAATAATAAATCAATACCTTATTTGTTATCTTTTGAAATTTTAATATCTTATAAAAATGTTTGCTTTAAATAAATATTAAACAGCTTTTATACTAAAATTTTAGTATAGTTAATAATCTTATTTCACCTTACTTATTAAAATGCATTGTAGTCTAAAATAGAAAACATTCCTAACTTAAACATTTAAAATGTATGTTAAAATAGTTTAAAATATGATTAATATGTATGAAAGATAAAAGATGTATACTAAACTATTTATTTTGGGAAACCCAATTAAAATTAATGTGTTATAAACTATAACACATTAATAACAGTATATAAAGATACATACCACATATAATGTATTTGTTAACATAGTGTATAATTAATAAGTACTGTATATTCCCTCATCATATGTGGATTATTTGCTAGATTTAAAAATTAGAATAATAAAAGTACAAAGAAAATTAAATTTTTCCCACAAAAACTGCTTATTTAAAAAAATTATATATATTAAAAAAAAAAAATATCATCATTGCATAACATGTAAAGTTTGTCATTCATCTTCCATTATATTCTCAGGTTTATTATCAAGGCCATTGCTATTATTTTAATGTAAAATTAACCTCCATTCTGTCCAGTTTCAGATATCTGAATACATTACATTCTGTAAATTACTTTTCATGTTAAATATAACTTTAATTGTATATTTTTATTATTTTGTCACATGTTTTTTTTTTGATTGGCATGCCACAGTTGATATTCTATTGCCAATATTTTTTTACCTTCTGACATCTCATTTAAATTTCTTTTGAATGTTTCATTACTGTAAACATTTAATGGTTGAACTAATCAACTTTAAGATGCTTAAATCAATAAACATTTGGTCCATAGATATCTGTATCAATAAATTAATTTATGTTTTTTAACTGTTATGTATTCCACTTTCATTAAATTTTTGGCATTATCTGTTGCATAAGATATGAACATGTCTTAAACTAAGTATTTCTTGATTCTTTAGTACACTTGATCATCTCTGCTAATTTTAGTATTTTACTCTTTCTTCATCTAGCCATCCTTTTTTTTGTTAGCACAAATAATATTTCTTTAGTAAATTATATTTGAGCATAGTTTTTCCTTTTATAAGTTAATTTGGGTTAGTCAATGGATAGTATAAATTTTAATTTATTCTATCCATTGAATAATGAAACTATGAGGAGAGAGAGAGATTTTTGTGTCATGATTTTATATGGGCTGTTTTTATTTCACATCATTTTATTTTCTATTTTCTCATTTATTATTGGAACTTCATTTTTATTTTCAGTTTAAGTTAGTAAACTTTTTTTTCATTGACCAATAATACATATTTGCAATTTAATCAATTTGTTATGAACATCTGGGAGAAATGTTTTTGTAAGTTTCTTGTAGACTTAAATTAATTCTACTACAGTTACAGTTTATTTTACCATTTTATACATGATAATGGGATAGTATAATTTTTGTAGAGCTGTCTTAATTCTACTACACCATCTCAAAGTTCCTTCTAAAATTTTCATTTTCAAACATTTTTGTTCACTCTTAAGGCAAATAATGTTCTTGTTACTAATTATTCATTCTGAAAATTATCTAAAATCTAATTCACAACACTTTCTTCTTAGATAGACTATTTCATTACTTCTTTACACATAATTTTTAGCATGTTAATCATTTATTTATTTTTCCTCTACTTGTATATGAAGTTTTCACAATCATCAAATTCCTTTATAAGTCTACTAAATCAATAAATATCGACTTCTATCCAGAACATTTCTATTCTAATAATTTTTTTTTTAATTTTCGAGCATTATTTTGATTAAAAATGATTGTCCTATTATTTATAACTTTATTCTATATTTTTATCTTATTTCTGCAAATTAGATAATTTTTTATTTTCTACATTAAAAACAAAATATTTTTCTTTACTTAGCATTGACATTTTATTTCTTGGATCTTATTTTTAGACTTATTCTCATGTTGAAAAATTTGTTCAAAATTTGTAAAATTGAGAAATTTTTGGGATTTAAATGTGAAAACATTTGAAATTTTATCTGATCATTTATAAATTATCTTTTCAACTCTAAATATTATACGATTAACTGAAACTATAGAAATGAAGACATGGTTTTATTTTTAAATTGGATACTTATTTGCTTATAAAGTGTTATCCTTATTTTACATGAATACTTTATTTTTAATGTAAATTATTTATTTTTGAAAATTTTATTAAAGTGATGTTTGCTTAGAACTTATTATCAAGGTTCTTTTCTATATTTTCAAAAGTATTAATATCTAATCCTAAATTTTATGCAAATGTCTTATTGTTAAAACATTTTAACTGCTAATGTAATACTGCCAAAATGTTTCGATTCTTAACTAAATGTTTGTTTACTAAATTATATAATATAATATAATGAGAAATTCTATTAATTTAAATACAATTTTCTTTAATACCAATAATTTATTAAACAACAATATTGGTATTTATAGGAGCAAAGAAATTTATCAGGTTCATTAATTGTTTCTGAATATTTTAGGATAAATTTCTTATAAAGTGACTGTCACAAAAAAAATCAACTATATAGAAGTATACATTTCCCACTTTAACTTCTGTGCAATGAATGTTTCAAATGTACTTATGTTAATTTCTAGTTTCTTATTTTTCTTAGATTAAGATTGGTTGAATTTGTATTAAAAATTAACCTATTATATTTATTTTAAACCATCAAATAAACTATAAATACTTAATTAACAATTTTTAGGCAAGTTTGGTATAAAATTTCACCATATGTTATTTCATTCTATTTTATGCCTCTCAAATTGAAGTAATAAGAATTTTTTTTAAGAATTTGTTATAAAAATCTTATTTATTTATTTTAATCTATAGAACTTCATGAAAACATTGTTATAAAGTTTATAATAGTTATTTTTATTAAAATTCTTATAGGGAATTTTTACCAAGGGGAAAAGATACTGTGACAAGAAGGCCTACTATTGTCCAAATGTTTCCTAATCCTGATGGTAATTTATATTTTTATTTTCACATGCAATTCCAAAAGAGATAACTTGAGCTTTACAAATAGAAAAAATAAATTATAGTTGCAAAGTTAAAATGTTGAATAGATTCTAGAGCAAAGTCATGCATAGGCTATGTATTAATAGTTCTGGGTGACCTTTTTCCCATCAGTTTATTTACATTGGTTCCAGGTTGAATTTCTAAAATCTTGTTTGCTCAATCTTTTGAGGAATGAAACCAATTTGCTTACTTATCTATCAATGAATTAAATACTTGAATAACGGAATCCATTCTTAAATCTTTTTTTTCTTTTGCTTCTAAAAAATACAGCTTTTGAAAACATGTCAATTTTATAAAATTATATTTGTCTTTTCTCTATTTGAGTAAATAATTAAGAAGGGAAAATGCTATTGTATTTGTTCCAAATTAAATTATTTTAAATAAAAAAAAATTTTTCAAAGTAAAAATTATAATACTGCATGTTAATTAACATGTTTTTAGGAATGAAAGATTTTACTATTGAACTAAAAACAATGTTTATTATAAAGCTAATTATAAACCAAATTGATAAATTTTCTTCTTTGATTGTTTATATTTAAAGGGCATATATATTTAACACCAAAGATTTGTAGGTCTTTATGAATGGGAACTATATAAGCTAACTTTAATTATCCAAAAATCAACTGAGAAAATCTTAGTGTTTTGAAATGTTAAATAATTTAGTTGTGTATTTATTTTTTTTATAAATTCTTATTTGAAAACTAATATCGTATAGAAGAAACTCTCATTGGAATAGCTATTCAAAATCATTAAGATTAGGAAATAATTCATGGTGATTTCTAATTGCAAATATGTCTTCTAAAGGTTTCGGGTTTAAGAACATGTTACCATTCTTAGCTTTAAGATTTGAAAAAGTGTAATCACATGAAAAGTGTAACTCAAGGTAAAAAATTTATCATTTTTCTGATGTCCATTTCGTGTTGAATTTTCTAAATTTTTATGTTTCTGTTTCATAAATTCTTTATATTCTGATAAATATTTATTTACTATATTAAAAATACAGTAGTATGGTGAGTAAAAATACAGTAAATCAAACTAATTTTTGAATATCTAATGAAATTAATGAATATAATTTTCTTCCTATAAATAATGTAAGTTTAAAATTTTAGGAGATTTTTATTTTAACACATTTAAATGTATTAACATTTATTTATGCACTCATTTATTTATTATACACTCAGTTTTAAGAAAAGGGTTTATAGTACATAAGATTTATTTTATTACATGATTTTCAGAATTTAGTTCAATAAACTGAAAGAGTAAATTAAAAAATAAGTTTTGCTTAAAAATATTGAATTTATTCTTAAATTTTAAAAAATTCTAATTAATATTAATATAATTATTTGGATAAAATGGTATATTATTTTAATTATGCAAAAATATATACTAGGTTTATTTTACTAAAACCAAATATGTAATTTAATGTAAAAAATGTTTAAACTCTGTTTTAAGCATTTTGTATTTTCTTTTTGATTTGTAGAATATGTGATATTTGTACACAAACCAGATGAACAATTCAGAGATTTTGAAAAAGTCAAAGAGGAAATTCAAGCTGAAACTCTACGCCATCCTGGTCCAACTGGATTTTCATCAGATCCCATTAGTTTAAAAATTTACTCACCACGAGGTAATCTTTTATTCATCATATGTCAAGCTTAAATTATAATTTATATAGTTACATAAGTATAAACAGAATATTCTTTTTTTGTATGTTCCTTTTGATTATTTGATTCAAATTAAATAGTAATGTTTAAAGATAACTTTAATACAGTTTATAGCAAATATAATTTTTCTTAAGAGTAAATTAATAATTTAGTAAATATACAATTAATAATTTAATCTTAATTTCACTTTTTATGTCCATTACTAATAATTTACATGTACTTAGCATAACAAATTGACCCAATTTACTGAAATTTATGATTAATTCTGATTACTGTATTTTCTTGTATATAATCCATGGGTTATGTGTTACACTTCCGAATTTTGTTGTGCTTATTATACGCCGCCGCGGATAATCTGATAAAAAATATTTTTAATCAGAAAATCTTACAAGAAAGTCTTGAAAGAAATACTGTTTGTTTCATAAAATAAATAACAGATGCTATCAAGACACACCTGAGTTATTTAAGATATAATCGGCTTTGTCCGATTACGTTCAAAAACTAATTCAGTTCCTCGTAAAGATATTACTGCTGTAAGTTCTCTACGGTCATTTTGCAATTTGCCTTGACGTGAGCTGTTTCTTTTTGAAAATATTCAAATTCGTATATCATCATATGGAAGCGAAAACTTTTTAAGTTACACAACAGATTTTAAATTTAAAGCTATAGCGAAAGCAAATAAAAAAATGGTGACAAACATGTTAATGGTAAGTGAAAAACCAAGCACACGCGGTATAAAAGAAAAATGTATAAAATACTCAGTTTGTTAATTATCCAATTTTTTTCATTTAAATATTAACGAAGCAAATATATATTTTTTTAAATATGTATAACATCGTTTTAAAAGTTATTAGAATCTAAATATCGATAAGTTTTACAAGAATCTTATCGAAATTATAGCTCTTGATCGATCTCGTGCTTTCATCTCAAGTTTATTGCACTTTGCGATGAAGTGGATCTAGAGTGATATTTTTCATAATAAATGCTTTTTTTACTGTACAATTTATTAAATTTTTAATCCTACTGTGCATTTTTTTATTTTATGTGACACCTATATTATCAGCAGTACATATTTTAGACTAGTCAACAAAAAAAATTGCCGTGGATTATAGCCGTTGCGGATTATGCGACGCTTTTTCTTTTTCTCGAAAAAAAAAAAAAGGCTGTGTGGATTATCTATAGGAAAATACGGTATTATTTCATGTTCGTAAATTAAAATAAGTGAAAAAGAAAATAATTTATATGATTTGTTTCTGTATGTGTGTAATTTATTTCAAATGGTTGCTTTATAGATTAGTTAAAAAATTTTATAGTATGGAATTTAATGAAGCTCTAAGTATTCAACTACAATAAATTTAATATCGTATTTCTTATGAAAGTATATAGTTATTATCACTGTAAAGAAGATGCTTTAGCTATGTTAGATCTTGGAAAAAATTTGCAAGATTTTGATTTTAAAAACATTTTCTACACTTCATCTCAAATGCTTTGAATTTTTGCTTCAGTAGTTTTTCTTTAATTTTTTATGTCCCTATTTTCCTTGCTTTTTTGATTAAAAGGAATTTACATTATTGAATCTTTGAGCCTTACCAACTTAAGTGTAAGAAATTCTTTTTCATTGTTTTTACTTTAAGACAGTACATTTATTTCAGAGTATATTTATGACATTTATTTCAAACTGATATAAATGTCAGTTATATATTCTTATACTATATAACTGATATTTTATCTGACCCCACTGATAGAAAAATATTATTTTTTATTATTGTATGTAATAAATTTTTATAGAAGATTATTTAACTTGCTTATCTTAATTTTTAAAAAATATGTTGTATGTTTTTAGTCTCTACTGCACAACTAATAATAATACATATAAGAATTTTAATAATTAATATTATGTTTGCAATTTTTCAAAATGCAACCATTTTATCATGTAAGGTTAAGATTTTATTAATTTGATGCAGCAGATCTAAAACACCTATATTATTATGGCATTGAACTCTTTCAAGTCTAATTTCATAATCATTTTATATTGCATTTTCATTTTTAAAAATTGAGGGGAAAAACATAAATTTTAATATAAAAGCAAATTAAAGCGTGGATCATTCATGAAGTTAATGCTTTCAGCTCTATGAATAATATGTATTTACAAGTATAAGAAGGAACTTCTTATTACCACTTTATGTTGAAAATTCATACTTTCTTAGACTCTGGTTATTTAAATTTAAGTCTTTATTTCATTTTTAAAATTATCTCTATTCACTTGTAGATATAGTAACACCTAAAAAGTAGTTAAAATTGGATGTATTATTAAACTAACTTGTCTAAAATGAATTTTTAAGTTGACAAAGCTCCAAAAAAAATTGTAAATTTATTTTACTATGTACTACTTATTTATCATTTTTGAGTTACAAATAAAGAATTTACATTTATATAGGAAATGAAAACATGAATGCTGTCATTTGTTGAGAACTTCTGTTTATAAATAAACCACAATAAAAATTTTAATGTAAAATAAGTACCGTATTTTCCTGTATATAATCCGCGGATAATGTGTTAAAAAGTTCTGAATTTCGTTGTACGTATTATATGCCGCCGCGGATTATCTGATAAAAAATTCTTGATCAGAAAAACTTACAAGAAAGTTTTTAAAGAAATACTCTTTATGTTTCATAAAATAAGTAACAGGTGGTACCAGGACACCTGAGTTATTTAAACTATAATCGGCTTTGTGCAATTATGTTCAAAAACGAATTCGGTTCCTCTTAAAGATTTTACGGTTGTGAATTCGCTAACGTCATTTTGCAATTTGGCTTGATGTGAGCCGTTTCGTTTTGAAAATATTCAAATTTGTATATCGTCATATTGAAGTGAAAATTTTTAAATTAAAAGCTATAGCGAAAGCAAATAAAAACAATGGGGTCAAATATGTTAATGTAAAGTGAAAAACAAAGCACGCGCGGTATAAAAAAAATTGTGAAAAATACGCAATTTGTAAATAATCCCTTTCTTTCATTTAAATATTAACGAAGCAAATATATATTAATTTAAATATGTCTAACATCGTTTTAAAAATTATTAGAAGCTAAATATCGATAAGTTTTACAAGACTCTCTTCTCAAAATTATCGCTTTTGATCGATCTCGTGCTTTCATCTTAAGTTTATCGCACTTTGCGATGAACTGGATCTAGACTGATATTTTTCATAATAAATGCTTTTTTTCTATACAATTTATTAAGTTTTTAATCCTACTGTGCATTTTTTTATTTTATGTGTCCTATATTATCAGCACTACATATTTTAGACTATTCGCCGAAAAAGAAATTGCCGCGGATAATACGCCGCTGCGGATTATATACAGGAAAATACGGTATTTATTATTTCCTCAAGAGTTAATATAGTAGAAATTCAAGATGAGAGGAAAATATCTGTTTAGTTGAATATTATGTTATTTAATCCTAGCCAAATTATGTACTATTAGGTGTTCATCTATATATATAGATATTAATTTTAAAATGTATATTTAGATTATATGATTGAAGCTCATCTATAAGTTTTTGTTCTGATATATTTTGGTAGTTTTATAAATAAATGAATAAGTGTAACAAAACAATATCTTAATGCTTATAAGTTATTCTGAGAAACTTGCTGATTAAAACTCCTTTATGTTAATTTTTAGATCAAATATAACCTAAACTTTTTGTTTATTGAATGAATCAATATATTGAAAATAAAATTCCCTCAGAAATTTTCTTTAGAAAGAATATAAGTAAAAAATGATAAATATTTTACACTACTTTTTAATATTTTGTAAAAGATTTATTATTCTTCATTTTATTATATATAATATGCAGTATAATGTAAAAAAGAATTTTTGGACATTTTTAAAATTTTTAAAATTATATTTTATTTTGTAAATTAATTCTATGAGTTTCTTGTTTGCATTTTATTATAGTTTGTTTCCATGCAAATTAATTTTTTTCTATTTCCTTAAGTATTGAAGCTAACAGTTGTAGATCTACCTGGTTTAATAAAAAATGTGGAAGATGGGCAAGCACACACTAGTATCCAAGAAGTTCGAAATATGGTCTTGAATGCTATTAGGCCTGAAGAAACTATCATATTAGCTGTAACACCTGCTACTCAAGAAATAGTCACATCTGATGCTTTGGAAATTGCTAAAGAAGTTGATCCAAAAAGTAATCTTACTTTTTCATGTTCCAAATATATCTTGAATATGTTAATTTTACATTTTTTTTGTTGCTAAATCAAATGTATTAACAATGTTAAATATGGTTATTTATAAACTTAGGACTGAAAAAATGCAATAGTACTTCAGTTATGATGTTTAATCATTATAAAAAAAATATTTTAAAAATGAAGCTTTTTTTTTTTTTTTTGGGGGGGGGGGAAATATGAAATGATACATCCTAAAGTTTGCATTCAGCTCTTTTATTATTTTTTTGGGAATATATTCAAGTGTATAAAAGTGATTTTTATCATTTTATTAAGATAGTATATACAATTTATTAAAGTCGTATACATAATCTTAATTTATATGTTATTTTGATAATTATCTTTATAGAAACGTGTATATTTCTATTATAGTGCTCGTGTGTGCCATGTGTATATCTTATCTCTTGAAATGTTACATGTCATTTGCTTAGTTTGGTGAGGTAACTTTGTATCATGATTACAAGGTGCTGTAATTAAATGAACCTATTTTAAATTTGACTACAGATGGAATTATTGTTAAATAAGTTTGTAAGGAAATTTTGTTCTGGGTATAATAGATATAGAAAATTTGAGGGAAAACAATTCAAATTTTCAGAAACAAAGGGCATTTTTTTAATGAATTATACATTTTATACTTATTTATGATAATTTCGAAATGATTTTACAACAAATATTCAGTATGATAGTTATCAGTGTCAGCTACCATCAAAAATCTTACGATAGCTTGTATTGCAACTGACCATAGTGTGCTCTGGGACCATAGTATTAACCATGTATTACAGCTGACCATAGGGACTATGGTCAGCTATAATATATGCTATCTTAAGATTCTTACTGTTGTAAAATATTGTCTGTAAGATGAGGTAAAGTTCAAGAATTATCACATCTTATGAGATGCTTCAAATTTTTCCAAAGTCTAAAGTCACATGCATTAAGATCTGTGGATTGGTGAGTTAACAGATGAATGGTGTGGTAAATGTTGGTTGATTCTTGATCCATGACCTTCACTTGCTTCTTTCAGTAAAGGGATTTTCTAAGATACTTGTAACACAATGGCTAGTGTGTGGATGAGCATCATTTTGCATAAAAATTCTAAGTTAAAAGCCATTTATTTGATTGCAAATCTGGTGCAATTTTATTCTTTTATGATGATGCATATTGCAACAGTTCTTATAAGAGAGCTCAATTATGAAAGATATTTTGGTATCCACTGTTTTGTTTTTCTTTACTGATTTGTATTAAATTTCAGCTAACAGGAATCAGTTTGAGTGCTTCTGATTGCTGTTCTGTTGATTTAATTTTGAGGGATTTTAAGTATTTTAATATAAGCTCACACTTTACAGTTTTTATGTAATTTAAAGAGTATGAATTATTGTATTACAATAACCCATGGATAAAAATGTGATGAAATCTCAAATCACCAGTTGTGAATTTGTAATCCATGAAAAATCTAATTTTGGTGTCAAAAATTTGAACTTATTATTTTTCTTTGTTCAAACACAATTTTTTACCTTCACTATGTACTACACAAAAATTCAATTTTTCTTTATTTCTGAAGATATGGTCTTTTGATTTTGCAGACTATACATGCATTTAGGACTTTTATATAAGATATCCTGATACTACAATAACTCTACAAATAAATCATTGGCCCTTAAATGAAATTTAAAGCGTTTTTGATTATAAATTCACTGATTTTTTTTTATATAGTTTAGATTGTTGATTTATTTCAATATTTTATTGGTTGCATATGCATATTTTGATTTGTATTTACTGTTGAATTAATTTAACTTAATTTAACCTAATAAACTATATTTTTTAATTATATTTATAATAAGAATCATATTTTACTATTTTATGTTTAAATTGATATTAAGAAATATCCTTAAACCTATAAAATTTAAGTTTGAGATGATAAATATGACTAAAAAAGTTTTTTTATTAAATATTTTGTATAGAGTTTATAACCTCTTAAACGCAACTTTTTTCTTGATTACTGATTGGTGCACAAAGGGTTTTAGTTCAACATTTGTTGTGTTCTTCATACCTGGATAGGGAATTATGTTCTTCATACCTGGATAGGGAAGCTTGTCCTGTTTTGGACTTTGTACCACTAAACTGAACCAATCAAATTCTCCATGTTTGGTAAGGATGCTTGGTGGCTTGAAATTAGTTTAAATCTGTAGTTCCTGTTATTTGGAAAAAGTTATTGTACAGTGATAAATTAATTAATCTTACATTATAATGAAAAATCAACGATGTTCAATAATTAAATTTATCATTATTTTTTGTTAATATAACACTAATAAAATATTTATCATATATTTAAAAAGTAAATGTTTTCTAGCAGTGTAAATGCATTTAACTACTAAGTAATTTTCTTGTGTTAATCATTAATCATATTAATTACATTTAAAATATATTATAGCTGTAATTAGT
>JAPDSC010003557.1:600127-612075 GCA_026290005.1 Latrodectus geometricus | reverse complement strand
ATATTTTCGATGTTATATCTGTAAAATGTCATTACTTCGGAAACCAGTTGCTAAATTTAAAAAGTAAAATATGTAAAAAATATCAGAATTCATGTTTAGATATGCATTCAAACCATTCTAAATACATTTAAATAATTGCCCCATATGAATATTGATGAAATACTCATTTGTATGAATAGAAAATTAATTGAAGAAAATCTCCATTAAAATCTTGGTAAAGAAAAAGGTTAACGTTAGTTTAAAACAACAAAGATGGTGGTGAATGCTTTGAGGAAGTAACGAATTCCCTTTTCCCAAATAATATCTGCATCATCATAACTTGATTATGTTGAATATCAAAACAACTCAACTTTGCTTAGAATCTTGTTTCCATGGAGAAAGTTTAATTTTATGTTTTCTTACTTTCTCAAATTGAACAAACATGTAACTAGTTTTAAGTTTGTGAATGTTCAGTAAAAATGTGTTGATGTGAAGAATTCTTGTGTTATTTTGTCTTAACATATTTCTCTATAATTTTTATAATTGAACCTGCTCAAAGATCCTGAATTAAGATCTAATAGTAATTATAATGTGTAATAGGATTTAAAATTGATAATTAAAAGTCAGTTAAAAACTTAAGAAACAAAGTTTTCTTGATTGAATAAAAATAATCTGAAGAACAGTATAATTTCTCATCACTTGCAAAAGTTAATCACCATTTAAATTTAAGTCTCAAATTTAATATTAAAATTTATAAAACTTATATATTAGTAGCAGAATTTTCAATGTTCCATAAATACAAGGAAAAAACATTCTACATTAAGTTTAAACCTCAATTTGAGAATTTGAAATTTCATAATTGATATTAAATATTTGAATTATCTTTTTTTTTTTTTTTGTCTGAAATTTTTTTTTTTTAAATTTTACTATGAAATTGACAAGAATGATAAAAGAATTCTCAAAAATTCCTTTTTGGTGAATTATTAGCTCAAAGGCTCGTGCTTAATTCTTATATTTAATCAATTTTAAGTGTTTAATTGCTACCTTATGTATGATATTTATAATCTACATCTGTAAATCTTAGTTGACTTATTAGTTTTAACAGTTTCATGGGTTTGGACCTTACCATGGACTTGAATATTGGTGGTAGCTTGAAATCCACTTTAAATTTTAAGTCCCAGTCTAATTACCATATTTTATATAATCTTCAGTGGTGTATTTGTAAGACTTTTTGTTTTTTCAAGTCATAGAAAAAAAGCATTGCATAACCCGCAGTGACTTAAAATGCACACCAATTTTTTTGGCAAATAATCTAAAATATATAATGTGGGTGTCACATAAAATAAAAATAGTATGATTAAAAATATAATAAATTGTACAGAAAAACATTTATTATGGAAAAGATTTGTTTGGATCCCCTAATCGCTAAGTGTGATAAATTGAGGTGAAGGCATGAGATTGATAAAGAGTGATGATTTCAAGAAAATTCTTGTAAAGATAAAGGATTATTATTTTTTAACAACTTCTAAAAGAAGCTTAAACATATTTAAAAATATCTGTTTCGTTAATAATTAAATTAAATTAAAGAAATAAAATTATTTTTGAACTTTGTATTCGAAACATTTTTATTTTGTGAGGAAATATTATTATTAATGTGTAAATTTTTGTAATATTATTATACTTTGTTTTTTATTTAACACATTTGCTGCCATTTTTTTTTGCTTGCTTTCCCTATAGCTTTCAATTTATTTTATTAATGTTATAAATTTTATTTTATTAATGACAATATACGAATTTAAATATTTTCAAAACGGAATAACTCACTTCAAAACAAAATGCGAAATGATGTCAGCAAATTGTAACTGTAATATCTTTCTGAGTAACTAAATTCGTTCTAGAACGTAATTGAACAAAGCTGATTACAGTTAAAATTAGTCAGCTGTGTTGTGGCACCACCTGCTATTTTATAAAACATAAGCGCTATACTTTTAAAACTTTTTTGTGATATTTCTTATTGAGAACGTGTTTTCAAATTATCCACAGTGGCGTATGATATGAACTATGAAATTCGATACTTTTTTTAACACATAATCCTTGGATTATATACGGGAAAATATGATAGTTCTCGTGTTCAAAAAAGACCATTGAGTGACAAATTAAAACTAGTTAACCTAGTAAACTAGTTAAATTCATTCTACAAAATGACTTTAACATAACTTTTAACAAACGTTTTTTAAACAATTATGTTACTAGTTATGTTATTTTTGGTGAATTAAAATTTGATTAATATTATGTTTTCGAAATTTGTCCCATATTTCTTCATATATAAATTATATTACAAAAATTTAAATAAGAAGTTTTTCATAAATATTGGTTTAAATTTTTTAATTATCTATGTTAATTTGAAATTAATAAATTTTTTTATCTTAACATATGTAAACTTAATTAAATTTAACTTTAATACAATTTAAGTTTTTAGCATTTTTTCACAAATTTGTCATTTCTGTTTTATACCCTTTCACAACTTTATTGAAATCTGTTTTTCAATGGGTTGATAGTGATTATACTAAAGTAAGTTTGTCAATTATAAAAAATTTATTATAAAACTACCTTTTAATTATTTTAAGATAACTATACTTAATACTTTCTTTTTTAGGAGAAAGAACTATTGGGGTTTTAACAAAGCTTGATGTATTGAATGATGGAACAGATGTTAGAGATGTCTTAGAAAATCGAAAAATATTCTTAAAGAAAGGTACTTTTAACACAATCTATTTTATTTAATATGTGCACGTTTACATGCATATTTCATGAAGTATTTATTGTATATTATAAATTTATTTTTTATACTTCATTTTTTTTCAGTAAAAATAAAATTTTTTGTTTGATCTTCATTTAATTTATGATTATTGTATTGTTTTACAATCATTATTTTATTTTGATATAATTGCTTAATGTTTTTCTTTACACTTTTCTTAATTCATCCTGTAAGATATTGAAATATTGAATTGACAGTGAAGATTTCAAAAATGGAAGAGATTTTATACTTAAATGTAGTGGCTGTAAAATAACAAATACACCAATCAAGATAGGGATGTTATGTTTTAAACTTAATGTGTGCTAAGAACAAGTATATTTGCTATATTTAAGATGCATTCATTATTCTAAATTTTTTTAACAGAAATTTCATTTAAAAAATCATAAATTTTTTAATCGTATTAGCAATTTTAGAAACACTAAATGAAGATAATTGAATTAGATTTATTTGATTGTTTGTGTTATTGAAAATTTTATTCTATTATGTTTTCAATATTATCTTTAATAAAAATAGTACAACTGTTAGTAAATAATGTGAAAATATGTTCAACTCTTGCCTGTGACCATATTTCAGCAAGATAGTCACATGCATTTTTTTGCCTCGTCTCTAGAGCTTACCTCTTATATCCAATTGATGAATGACTAGCACAGAATTTAGCTTTTGATAATAAAACAAAACAATCTTTAAATGTTTGAATGGGTGTTAAAAATTTATAACTTTGAAATTTCCATTAACTTTTTTAAATATTTGGTTTGAGCTTTGATGCAAGATTTTTTGTAACTTAACAAAAGAAATAAAAATTTTATTGGATGGGAAAATAAATAATCTTTAAATACTATAATCTTTTGTCAGTTATTTTCATATTTATCAAATACAAGTAGAATTTAATATTTTGTCTTTTATTTTCATTCTAAGTGTTCAGTGTATTTGAAAAATTAAAGAATTTCTATGTATTCACATATTGTGGAGAATTTTTTGAAAGAGGAATAGGTTTGTAAAATTATATCAAAATTTAATCAAAAAGTATTTTGCTTTTAAATTCTTATTCCATTTATTCAAATTGTCATTAAGCCTTAAAGTATTGATTCTTGGCAAATAATGCTTATATTCCATATTTCTCATGGACTAGGATATGTTGGAGTCGTGAATCGAAATCAGAGAGAAATAGAAGAAAAAAGGGATTTTCAATATATACTTGACAGAGAAAGACACTTTTTTGCTCGCCACCCTGCATATAGGTGAATATTTAATGCTTCATATGTTAGTTTTATTAAACAATTTTGAATTGGTAATCATTAATTCATTATTTTTTTAAAATAATGATCATTATCTTTAATACTATTTTAGACAGTCTTAATTTTAAAAACCGTTACTCAATATTTAAATAGCTATTGTTACAGTTATTAAATAT
The DNA here is from genome assembly GCA_026290005.1 of Latrodectus geometricus. Classification (NCBI taxonomy): domain Eukaryota; kingdom Metazoa; phylum Arthropoda; class Arachnida; order Araneae; family Theridiidae; genus Latrodectus; species Latrodectus geometricus. The sequence continues at coordinate 607,867 of JAPDSC010003557.1, read as the reverse complement.
AATTTAATAAAAATGTAAAAGTTGGTTTCAATAACAATTAAAAATTATCTTAATGTGAAAATCATTGAATATGAAATCTTTTGTGCAAAATTAATTTAAAATGAAAAGTTTCCTGTTAATTATCCTATAACATATTTTGAATGCCAGATATTTTAATAAGAAATATGAGATCTGTTTTACAAGATAGTATTAATGCTGTGATAAATATAAGGTATGAGGAAAATATTTTCTTAATTCATATTAATGCAGTTATTACACTCCCTTTTTTAGTAGCACTGGAATTCATCACAATTTCATACTTTTTATAAATAATACATCAAATTGACATTTTGTTTCTAATTATATAAATTCTTTCAGAGACATTTCTCATCTTCATGGTATTCCACACCTTGTAAGAATGCTGCAAAAAAACCTTCGTGGGCATATAAAGAAATTTCTACCTGCTGTACGAAGTGATATTTCACAAAAACTTTCTCAATATGAGAAGGAATTGAAAAACTTTGAGATAAGAATGGGACAATCTGTTGAGGGTGCTGGGATCCATGATAAACAGTATTATATAATCAAGTAAATATTTATAAAATTTTTGAAGCTTAATAGAGTTGGATGTTGGTATCTATATCTAATGAAGCTTAAATGTAATTTAAAATTTTAAAATATTAAAAAATCATGTATATGCGATATATTTAATATAATTTTGTAGGCTTATTAAAATAATTTGAAAGACTGAATACTTACAATTTTAAATTTTGTATTAATTGAATTCATCCATTTTTATTTATTAGTTGTGATTAAATTGGAATGATTCTTTGATAACATTCAGCATCAAGCATAGATTAAGGTCTCTAATGTTATTTATATCAAGCCCCATAATTGGAGGATCTTATGTGCTGCATATTCAAAGTTTCAATTTTGTTTGAAAGAACTAGAGATTATCAAAATGTTAAACTAGGATATACTTATTTTCCTTGGCTTGTGCATCAGAATTCAATTTTTCTTATGTTTAATGTTTTTTACTCTTTTCTTCTGGAAGTATTTTTGGGTTTCTTCCTTAATGTTTTATGTGCATTTAATTTTTATCTATGAAATTTAATAAGAAATTAAATGCGATTTTGAATACCTTATCTATTTTTTCTGTTACTTAAACCTTAAGTTGAATTGATTGCCATAATTAAAGCCATAATTGCCCATTTTTAGTTTTCTTGTACTCGGTGATATTTTTGAATAGCCGTTTTTGTTATAGCTTGAATCATAACCTAAAATAACTTATATTTTGCTATTAAAGTTTTCAAAAGGCAAAAGGGTTTTTTTGAGCATGTACTATCAAACATTGCATTAAGAATAAAATACAGCTCTAACCTAATCTGCAATGTGGAACTTTAAGGACTCTTTTATATATATATATATATATATATATATATAAAAGAAAATTTGAAAAAAATGTAGTCAAATTTGAGTTATTTGAGAAGGAATTTTTCATAAGCTAAGAGAATAAGAACAAAATTTCTGTAAAAAGATAATCTAAAAATATTGTTTCAAATGATATTTAGTTTCTGGTGTCATCTGTTACTAAAGTTTAATTGTACTTTAGAATAAATTACATAGTTAAAATTTAATTTTTAAAGTTTCAATTTTTTGATAGCTAAAGTGAAACCCATTTCTTTAACTTACAGAAATTTATTATTATGAATCACATGAAAAAATTATTTAATTAGTGCTATCTTAAGATTAAGGACTGAACTTAGTGGTATTTATCACTGGAGAAACTAAAGTATTTTTATTCAATGCTAATTAATAAAAGTTTGGACTAATGTGTACAGCATTGCACTGCAAATTTGCTAAATTATACATGAAAATCCTGTTATTTAAAATTCAAAATACACTATAGAGTTATGGTTAAACATGAAATATCAAACACTGATAATACTATTTTGAACTTAAAGAGTAAAGTGTTTGAAATTTTACTTAATATTTGCTTGTATTATGCATAATAAACGAAATATATATATCTTAATATATAAGATTGATAAATTATATTTAAATGATAATATTCAAATTTTTATCTTTAAAAATATCATTTAGACTTATTGAGGCATTTTCAAGAGATGTTGAAATTCAGTTAATGGGAAATTCTGAAATGATTTTAACTGATAAATTTTCTGCTGGAGCTATGATCAATTACAAGTTGTCCACTGAGGTGCGAAGGAATTTAACATTGGTAAGTCCAAAAAATTTAGCTCCTAAAATCTTAAATTAGAGTTGATTACTTAAACTTAAAAATATAATTTTATTTTCTTACTAATAAATTATTGTGTCAATTAAATTTAAAGTAATTTTTATTAAAAAATTTAATGTATTCAATGTTTTAATTATTAATTTCATATTATAATTCCATTTTACTTTTAAGTATTGAAAAATGTTCATTTTTATTGCTTGTCATGCTTAGTTTAAAAAGTACACAAAATGAGCATTAAATAATAAAATTATAATGATTTTATATACTTTTTACAATAATTTCTGATACCTTAATCTTATAATATCAGTGAAGCAGTTTGATATTTTGAATTTATACAAGTTGAACAAAATACTGCGGCATTATGTGAAAACATACAAGAGTAATTTTAATTTACTTTTATTTTAATGGCAATTATAAATTAGCACTAAATTTATTTTGCTTTTAAAAATATTAAATGCATTAGATAATGGAGATGTGCATTTATTTTTGCAATGGCTGTATATTTCATGATTATTTTCCATCCTGATTTTATGTAAATATATAAGGGCTTTAAATTTCTATTATATAGTATACTGTGTGAAGTTTACTTTTTGCCATGGCTTCCTAGGATAATAATAGTTTTCAAGATTCCCATTTTCCCAAATATCAAATGTTAACCGCCAGCATTGTAAATATTATAAATTATTGACTTGTAATATTATTAAATATTAAAATTAATCCACCTAATTAATATTGTATTTCTCTCATAGTTATTTTACATATTTTAAAAACTCTGTACATTCCATAATTTTTAGAATATTGCATTGAATTGAATGCCAAATTCTTAGAGAAATTTTCTTATGGTACCAAATCCCCTCAAATCAGTTAATTTTTCTTAATAATTATTCAGCTTTTTTATATTTGATGTAACAATATTTACTGGAGATAAAATTTGTAATGTTATCTAGCGTTTCAATTGTATCCTGTGTTAAGCTGGGAATACTTTGTAGAAATAAAAAGAATGAAAATAAACACACACTCTTTTTAACAAAAACAAATTCTATTAATTGAAGCAAATTAAATTCAAGCATTTTTTTATTGCACCTGTTGTTCTGATTTGAAATAAATTGTAGTTCTGAATGCATCAAGGAAGAAATAGAGGACTATTCTGTTGATTTGAAAATTCTTGTTAAATAAATAGATTAAAGAAGAAAATAATGTATTTAAGCTTATTATATCTGAGTAATTTTTTTTTAGTTCCTATCTGATTCCAGTAAAACTTCAGTGTAACACATGTATTAATTTTTAACAACTGCATTCTTTATTGCATAAGCAGCTTAAAAAGATAATTATAAAAATATTTCAACATCATTGAAATATTTTTATAATTTTTTTAAAACATTTGGAAAAAAAACTTATTGCACTAAAAAAAATTAACAAAATTTAAAAAATTTGAATTCAAAAATTATATTTAAGATATTGAATTTTTTTTTTTTTTGAAAAAGTGCAATTTGTAAGGAATAACAAATTTGTCTTCGCATAAAATTATATGCTTTTAATGTAATATTTTTATTTCATGCAAACTAGTTCCAAATGTTTCAATATGTTTTTATAGAAATAAAAAATATAAGAAATTTATTTTATTTAAAAATTTTGCATCATGTTAATTAAAAAGTGAAAAGATTATTTATATTAAATTTCATTTTCTCAAAAACAAACTAATCTTGAACGAAATGTTTGTTTTTATAAATAGCTTAATATATTTAAATCCATTAAACCTAATTTTACCTATAAAGTTAGAATTTGTAACATTTAATTGCTTGAATGCAGCAAATAAACAAGAAAAATAAAGACAGTGGAGTTTTAAAATTTTGTAACAAAAAAGTGCTTTAAATGTTTATTTTTCATATTTAATCTTCAGAAATATCAGAAAATAAAATATATAAAAATAATGTAATTATATATATCATCACAAAAATTTTTTCTTAACAAAAAGAATTTTTTTTTTAAACTTGAGAACAATTATCTTCAATCTCTCATTTCTAATTGCTAGATACGTAGTCTCATAAATATTTAAAATACAGATATTTTCATACCTTTATTTTGAATATATTTGATATCATCATTTTATAGTATCAAAATATAGATATTTTCATATCTTTATTTTGAATATTTATGGTATCTTTTAAATTTACAATTTAACTTTTAAAAGTGATGATACTTACCCAGAACTCATTTAAAAAGCTTAACATCACTTGAAACAATGCAAACTGGATTTTTTCCTCAGCAGCTGTAATTAAATAATTATAAGTTGTTATTCATAATATCTAGAATGGGAATTATTTTAAATTATTTCAGCCTGTAAACAGAAGCATTCTTAGTAAGAAGTTTCAAATTTCTAAAAAAAAAAAAAAAAAAAAGTTGAAAGGAATAAAAGGGAGCAGTTATTTTCAAATGTTTAACTATCCTATTCAGAACTAAACATTTTAAATAACCATGAGAATTATTATTTTTAATGCATATTACAAATACTCTAATGTGAATATCATAATTAAAATTCACTACACACAATTCATAATAAAAATATTTCCCATCATTCATATTAAATTTTGACTTGTTCATTTTATAAATGAAATTTTCAAGAAACTGTAATAATTATAGAATTTGACAAATGGGGACATTTTTCTATGTTATTATAATTAATCCTAACATGGCCCAGATTTGATTAATAATATTAGAAACTAGTAATTCATCAAATTAAGAGTTCACAGATTTTAAAATCTTTGAATATGTTTCAGTAAAAAAACATTTTTCTTTACTAAGCTGAACTACAATTCTTTACATATTCATGATAATATTTTATTTTACAACCTAAGTTTTGTAATAATGTGGTTGCAATGCATTTTGTAAACGATTCATTGTATTATGAAATCTTGAATTTATTGGCTCAAAGCTTTAATTTTTTTTTTAGGATTTTAGAAATTTTTCAATGTTTCAGATTTTGAATTCACAAAAGATTTACTAAAAGTAATGAATTAATATCTTTTTATAATTTCATTTGCAAAATTCTTTGTCAAACCAAGTAAAAATGTTAAAGAAATTTCTACAGCATAATTTTACTTTTCTACATTTTTAAGGAAAAAGAACAAATTGAAACCTATACTTTGACTTTAAGTGTTAATATATTTTATACGTATAAGGAAAAATTGGTAGAACAATGTCACCAGAAATTTCCAGAAATTATTCATTTAGTTAATCTAATAGTGTTTAATAAACAGTAAATCAAACATTATACCATAAAGTATAGTGCTTGTAAAAATACTCAACAAGTAATTCACAATTAGTAAAAATAAGGTTTTTATTTAAAATTGTTAACTAAACTAGAATAAAAACAAAAGTATTAAAGTTAAAATGAAAAAAGATATTTAAAATAAAAAATATGAAAAAAGATATTTAAAATATTATAAATTTGTCTTACTCTATATTACAAGAAACTGTTAAATGTAATGAAATCATTCAATGCATTATTTCTTGCTTAGGGGGAATTAATAAACAATAACAAATAATGAGAACAAATTTTTAAATTTCTTTTGAACCCAAATGTATTTACAACCTAAAAATGACTTATATACGCAAAAGGCTCTAGGTGGGAAATATTTTAATGATACTTCAGTTAAAATTAGACTAATAATATTAGACTAATAATAAGAGCTATCGTATTTTCCAGTATATAATCCATGGATTATGTGTTAAAGTTTTTAATTTCCTTGTGTGTATTATATATTGCCAGAGATAATCTGATAAAAAATATTTGCAATCGGGAAACTTCACTATAAAGTTTTGAAAAATGTAATTTATGTTTCATAAATAACCACAACTGTTATTTTATAAAACAATAATTTGTTTTACAAATAACTGCATCTTGATTTATTTTGGCTGTAATTTTTCTCCAATTATGTTCAAGAACGAATTCAGTTTTCTCAGAAAGATTATAGTTACTCTTGCCATTTTGCATTTTGTCTTGAGTTGTTTCATTTTGAAATTGGTCATTTTCGGATATCATGTAGGAATAAAAGTGTATAAGTCAAACTGCAAATTTTAAACTAAAAGCTATTGAGACAGCAAATAAAAAAGTGGCAACAAACTTTAATGCAAGGTAAGAAAACAAAGCATATGTGCAGTATAAAAGTAAAATGCTTCCATTTTGTGTTAAAATAATCAATTCCTTTAATTTAATTATTAAAGAAACATCTAAATTTTATTTTTAAAATATGTTTAACCTCATTTTTTAAAAAGTTATAAATGAAAAATCCTTAAGGTTTATTAGAATATTCTCAGAACTCTTGATGGTCGTTTTGGTGCTTTTATTTCAGTTTATCACACTTGCCAATGAGATGGGTCTAAATGGGACCCAATCAGACGTTTTTTGTAATAAATGTTTTTTTTTCTGTACAATTTATATTTTTAATCATATTTTATATTTTTTATATTTTATGTGATACCACATTATTAGCAATATATATTTCCAACTATTCAGCAAAAAAAAAAAAAATTGCCACTTCGGATTATATACAGAAAAATATACTATGTTACTAAGCATAAAATATTACAAAGGCAATGAATAATTTAAATGAGTTAATTAACCATTGTAGTTAAAATTAATGGCATTCAATTGAATATCATTAATTAAACCAAAAACAAATTACTAATAAATTAGACAAACAGAAAATAACTAAATTTTTCTGAATTTCGCAAATTATGTCTGAAAAATGTCAAATGATATTTTTTACTTTTCCAGCTTCCTTTTTTTTTTTTTTTAATCAACATAACACCTTTCAGTTTGGCTATAGGTACATTCTCAAACCTCTCAAAGTCATTTTTGATAATGATATCTGTCCAAAGCTCTTTTCAAGCAGAAGTTATAGTTCTTTTGATAATCATTTCCAATGCCTTACTGATCATCTTGAGGTAGAAAAGACTTTTCTAAAATTCTGATTGTGAGATTGATTTTTTTTCAGTCACCTGGAAACAATACTCAATGAGTGCTTTAGTGTAGAGTTTCTTAATGTTAGAAGAATTTTGCCTTTGCATGGACTGGAGTAATAGAGTAGTGTTGGGAGGTAGAAACTGGATCTTGATGACATTGAATTTTTTCAGGGATCACATCTTGTAAAGATAGAGGAATGTCAGGAGAATTACCCATAACAAGTAAGATATGAGGAGGCAGATTCATCTGGAGCAAATATTTTTTTAACAGAATAGGTAAATACTTAAATCATTCAGTAAAAAAAGGTAACAAGACACTCAATCTTTCTTGTTGAACTTCCACATTTCATTTAATTTGCTCTTCTGTGTTGCATTTATTGAAGGGTCATGGAATTTCTTGAATGGTAAGCAAGCAGCAGCTTAATTTTCAAATCGCCATTTGCATTGGCGTAAAATAGTAATGTGAGGCAATTTTTCTTTGTCTTATGGCGAAACAATGCATTCCCCTTTGCTATTATATATGTTTGCTTCAGCTTTTT
>JAPDSC010003557.1:587793-600117 GCA_026290005.1 Latrodectus geometricus | reverse complement strand
GCCTAGATCACAGCCATGCTTACACCTCATTCTTGCTTTTCTGTGATTTGACAATTTTTATAGTTATTTTTACTCTTTTATGTTTTCTTATGTCCTTTTATAAATATATTTCCTGATTATCTTCCTAACAATAAATTCAATTTTTTTTTTATAAATGTACATATAACATAAGTTTGATAAAATATATGATCACAGCATTACAATGCTACTGGAATAAGTGCTAAACTGATATAATATTCGTAATTTGTCACTTCCCCATTCCTTGCCACTTGTTATGCAAAATGTTGCTCGTTTAATAAGTCTGTCTTTTACAATGTTTTGCTCGTTATATGTGATGCTTGTTAAACAAGGTTCTACTGTGTATGTACAGAAAAAAGAATTTCCATATGTTTAAATTTTTTTTTATTGTACTAATATCAAGACATAATTAAGCAGTACTTTCATAAAATAAAAAAAAAATGTCACACATAAAATCCATTTTTACAATATGTAAGTCACAAATAAATGCATTTTTGCCTTATTTGATTTAGTAAAATTTTCCCAGAATAAAAACTCGTGAATTTACTTCTGTGTTTACAACTTCCTTTGATTACTGAAATACATAACCATATTTTACACATCATTATTTCTTAAGATCTTGGTATTATATTTATTATCAATCATAATTTCCTTGAACAAATCAGGATATTTTTGTTTTTTAAACTACATTCTTTTATAAACATACATTACTTACATATTTCATATGTAATTAATATTTTCTTATATGTGTTGCATGGCCAAGAAACTTTTAATTTATATTAGTGTTCAACTTTTCTCTTTTAAGATATATATGAATGTACATTGATTCTGTAAAATATTTGAGTTTATTCCTGTGCTAAAATGTATTTAATACCAAAAAAAAAAAAAAAAAAAAAAAAAAATTAAGTCACTATCACCATTGAAAGTTTTATATTTTTAAACTTAATCATATCTAATTTTTAATAATAATGTAGTGGTTTTGGCTTTTAGACAAAGGTCTAACCTTGTAGAATTACTTTAATATTTTCTTTCATAACTTTGTACAGATTTCCTAGCTTTTAGATTAAAAAAAGTTAGATCATTGTAACCAATGAAGTTATTATAATGTTTTAAAATATTTATAATTTATTACTTTTAAAACTTAATTCAGTTATAAAATCTTCACATTTTTAAAAAATTTATAATAAATTACTGAAATATTATTTGATTTCAAAATAAGCATTGACTTAATGAATATCTTTAAAAAATATTAATTGTAATAGAATAATTTTTATGTATAGAATAACAAATTTTGTGACATTTGAAGCAAAATATAAAATTTGAAAACTAGTTATAATTAAATCATACCTGAGTTACCAGTTTCTATTTCTTTAAGTGCATTGTTTTATGAAGACATCTGTATCTTTTTAGGCTCATTTGAATAAATGTTGAATCAACTAATTATCACTCCCAAATTTATCAATTTAAGAAAATTAAAGCTTTCAAGAAAATTATTTTATTTTGTACTTAACTTTACTATCTTCAATTTTGTGTAGATTTCAATTATAGTTGAAATTGATGCTATACAGTGAATGTGTATTTATATGTATTATCTTATCATTTACGATTATTTATTTTAATATTTTGTTTTTAAATACATTAAATAAAATTGTCATAATGAATTTAGAAAATTATTTTTAATAAAAATAATTATTTAAACATTTCTGTAGCATATTCATTGTTATTAAGTGCAATTTTAGTATTAAATAGGTTTGATTGTCATAATGAATTTAGAAAATTATTTTTAATAAAAATAATTATTTAAACATTTCTGTAGCATATTCATTGCTATTAAGTGCAATTTTAGTATTAAATAGGTTTGATAATATTTTCTTAAATCCGTTTAATTGTGTATGCATATTTCCAATATTTTAGGACATATTAACAGCTTGAAAAAGTGAAGTATTCTATTTTCTTTTACTATTTGTTAACATTCAAGGAAGAAGAAATTTTGTATCTTATTTATTATTAACTGTTCTTAGTTACAAATTATTTAAAAGTTTGTGTTTGACATTAGAAAATTATTTATTGGTTTTTTAAATGACATTTTCACTGTTTATGTATCTAAGTAAACCACCTACGAATTATGTAGTAATAAACAAGCTCTTAAATTTATATTACAGACAATGCTTCCAGATGAATCCCAAACATCATTACTTATTGTTAACATGTCAGGTTATAGGTAAATATAGTTAATGATAGCTTTTGTTATATTTTAAAACCTATCAGAATAGTTTACAATTTGAAGTGTTTTTATGGAAATTCAACTTGTAAATTGTTTAATGTAATGTTTTTATTTGTGATGTGTTAAAAATGATTAATAACTATGTGATAAAGAAAATGATAAAATTTATAAATTATCAGATTTATGCTACAAGCAATTAATATATATGTTTTGTTTCTTATATTTTTTCTTATATCTTCAAGCTGTATAAATAATAGGTTTTGTTTTTCAGATTCACCAATTTGTTTGACTTCATTGAATATGTATGTTTGTAATTGCTTGCAAAGGATCTTAAACAATGTTCCATTTTGATTAGCTTTTTTCGTGGATAAAAATCATGTTTACTATAATTTATATCGAATAATTTCTCTCCTGTTTAAAAAATGTCAAGGTTCATTAACATCTATAAATTATTATATTAATGCATGAATATTCAAAGAGCTTAATCAAATACTTGAAAAGTTAAATATAGAGTTTCACTTCAAGCAATTCCTCACAGAAAATGGAAGGCAGAAGTACAATTTTATACTTAATTTTATGTGGATCCTTTTAGTAGTTTGGAATCCACATCAAAATGAAATTTCAAAGTCAATGAAATCAGTTATTTACTGAATTGATCAAGAAAGTTTCTAATTCTGATTTTTAAAACATATTAATTAATGGTAATATAAATTGGTTAATAAATTTATTTGGAAAAATATTTTTTAATCTAAAATTCTTTGGGGATTTATTTGTCAAAATCAAATTAAAACAATACCCCTCGCTCTCCAATAAATTCAAGTTTATCGTAAATCTAGTAGCTGAAATATGGAAAATACTTTCGTATTTGTAATCAAAAACAAAGATATAATTTGTGACAGCATGTATACATCATTCAGATTTATTATTATTGTATAGGTTTAAAAGTAAATAGCAAGAATTTGTTTTTAAAAAATTACTTAAGATAATTTTCTCTAGATTAATTTTTCAAAGAGGAAATTTCTGTGTAAGAAAATAATACAACATGGGTATTTATTTTGATTTGGTTGTTTTTTAAAATATGAATATTTTAGTTACTAATTAGGTATAAAGTTTTAAAAGTGACTTTTGTAAAAAGTAGAGATTACTTATTATAAAAGTATAACTTTATTAAATTCCATATTTATTATTCTAATAATGTACATTTTATTTATAATCTAAAATAAAATATATATTTCATGACTTCTAGAAAGAAGAAAATAAATATTTTATTTATTACTTAATTTTCCACTTTAGAATTTCTACAATACTATATTTATATAACTGGGAGCTTAAAAAAATTTTTTTTAATTAAAAAAAGTATGAATGTTTAAATAATGTATGTCTATATATCTTATAGAACAACAATATCTATACCAGATCAAGCTATTCATTCATTGAATCGATTATTGCTGCAACAATATAAAGACCCAATGAAAGATTCTGTTGCTTGTATTCAGGAAATATTGAAACTATTCATGGGAGACAGTGCTAAAACAGTAAATGTTTTATTTTATTTGCTACTGTTTGTTTTATTTTATTAAAAATAAAAATGTTTCTATCATTTTTATTTTTGTCTGTTTTAAATGCAGTATGATTTGTATAATGTTGTTGAAGGCAGTCTTCTATATGTGTGTATATTTCACTGATGTAAATACAAATTTTCTGTGTTAACTACCAAGTACTTTTCAGTAGATAATATAAGGAACTATAAAATTTAAATAAATTATTGCAAAATATAAACTAAGTATAAGAAATTTGAAGATTATTTTAGTGAAAAATAGTTTTCATAAAAATATTAATCTTCCACAAAGTACCAACTGTAGTCTGAACAGAATTTGTATTGAAAATAAATTACTATTTTGCAACTATAAAAATCAACCTAAATATATTTGAATTGTATATGTGTATATTATATAACTTTTTGACATCAAATAGTTTATAGTCTAACCAAGGCTGTAAGAGTTAATATTGACCCTGTAATATAACTTTCAGGAGAGCTTTTTTTTAATACAGTGAAATATTCACATATTGCAATTGAAATAAACTGGGCATCTTCTAAGCATTCACGAGACTGAAGCACATATAGAAAAATTGAACATTCAACACAAAACTTCTTTTGTTCAATTGTGCCTAGGATCAAACTTGGTATCTTCTATTATGCAAAGTGATATCCTGCCATTAAATTACAGTCAGCCTGGTATATTATATAATTATGAATGTCACAAAAAGTCAGTACTGTGTTATGTAGTTCAAAAAGTCGAATAGAAACCATTCAAGGGAACATTTTCAGAACTAGGAACTCTTCTAACCCATTGAATAAGTTTTAATTTGTTTGCCTTTGTAATTTTATAATTCCTTTAAAGAAACATTTAATATGCATACTTGTATAAGTATTTTCATTTTAATTTAACATTTAAACATTTTTGGTCACTAAACTTTTTCTCAAAGTTTCTATTTCACTGTGCATTTTTTAACTAATATTAATTTGATATTTCAGATTATGACTTACATAAAAGAATATAATCATTTGTGAAAGGTAAATAATTTTGATAAAAAGTTAAAGTAAGTCCAGTTCTTGCCTTATGCCAAATTTTTAAAATGGCTAAAATACACTATCCTTGCCATATGTAACTAGAATTTTAGTTACATATGGCAAGGATAGTGTTTTAGCAATTAGGAATTCTTCTAATAAAAATATTTTGCGATGGTGCTTTCAAAAAGTATGACTGAATTTATAGCTAAATGGATCATACCTTGGTTTTCATTTCAATAGTTCATGAATACGATTTGTGCTTTGAATGTTTATAATTTAGAAACTTCGAATCCACTTTAAAACACAGGTGTAATCAGTTAGCTCTCGTAATTAGTCGACTAGAAAGAAAACTTAGAAATATGAAGAGAAAAAAAAAATTTTTTTTTTATGAATAGCAGTCGATTATTTCATGATTTTATATGAAGCTAAAAAAATTATAAAATTTCTGTAAAATTAATTTTATTAAGTTTTTTTTAGAAATGCAGGTAGACTTTTAATAGATGTCAATTAACCAAATTATGTAACTTAATTTTAATTTCTGGTAGTTAAAGTTTGAATTATTCAGTTTATATATATATATATATATATATATATATATATAATTTCGTTATAGTCACTTTCTAAAACATTTTTATTACCAATTCTTAAACTCTTTAAATTTGTGTAATGTTTTATGTATATCTGTAATTTGGGATAAATTTATGGGAATAAATTAAATGTATATAAACTAAGCAATATATTTGGAATATTTTTTTCATTTTGTAGTTATTCTAGTGCTATTAGTATACTTTATTGATTTTATGTTTTTGTTAGATGGACAGGTATACTCAGTTAAAGAATGAAGTTCTCTATCACATAGAAAAATGCATTGATAAAGAAGCAGAATCTACAACAGATAGACTTTTAGCACATATTGAAGCTAACATGTTTTACATCAACTATAATCATCCAGATTTTGACAGTTCTGTGTAAGTTTTTGTGTAGTAAGTTTAATGTTTTTATAGAAACACAAGAACTCAAATCTTGAATATTTAAATCAATATTAGAATTCTAGAGCTTTATTTTGAATATATATATATATAAAAAAAAAAGAAGTTCAAACTAGCATAACAAGAACTTTACAGGGTTATAAAATTTTAAATCTCTTATTGATGATAACTCAAATAATTTATTAAACAAATCAATTAGTATGTAAAAAAATGTTTTTAAGTATTCATTAGTGGTTACTATAATATGTGTCCAAATTAATTTTGCTCATATTGTATTGCCCTAGTATGTTATGAATATTCAAACTGAAAATCTAGACAGACTTCATATTAAATATAAAAACTAAATATTTGAAACTTGTTTTGTTCTTTTAATATTTAGGTTCCGGTACAAGATTTATAAATATTGTTATTAATTGCTTAACATTAATAATATCCTTTTATTTATTGGATAAGAAAATATTTCAAATTCTTATTTAATAAATAAAATTCCTTTTGTTTATTAAAGAATTTGAAAGCCTGGTGGCATAGTGGTAATGCTTTGCACTCCCAAAGTCCATGTCTAAGATTCCTTCCTTGGGCTAGAAAAGTTCAAATCAGCCTTTCATCTTTTCAATGGGTTGATAGAACTGAGTTTCAAGAAGTATGCTTGGGAACTAAACATTAGGGGTTTTGCATTAGGCTGACCATCTAACTAGGATGCTCTTGATCATAAGAACATATATGGGCACAGTAGGGGCTATCATGCCTTTTAGTTTAGAGATAAGAGTTTGATATTGTGAAATTTATGATAGTTAAAAAATAAGGATCTGAGACAACAAATATCATAATTAAAATGGTAATCATGAACTTCATAGCTGAAAATTTATTTAAATGAAATTTGAAATAGAGCAAATATTGCTTTTAATATTAGTAAAAATATTAAATTTTTTGAATATTATACAACTAATTAAAGATTAAATAGAAAATATAGGTTATGGGTATTTTCAATATATATTGTTTGCAAGTAATATTGTAATATTGTTTGCAAGAATTCATCTTGTGCTATGATTGTAAGTCTATTTGATATTTATCAAAGCCAGTGGTGTTGTACTAATTTTTTTTTTTTTTTTTTTTTTTTTTTTACCAGAACGTGTATGTATAATTATATAGACAGTGCTGATCCTGGGTAGCTGGCCGCTCTGTGCGATCTCATGACCCAAATTTAACGATGGGGGGGGGGGAGATTTCCCCCAATTTTCGCCAGGATCGGCCTTGTATATAGCATAAAAAGGAAAGGAAACTAAAATCATTATGAAAACTATTTTGTGTATATGTATATATATATATGTTTATTACAATAATAGGAACGTTTAATAAAAATTAGTTAACAAATTATACGCATATTAGATACTCAAACAATATAGCATAAATATTTTTAACAATACATGAAAACACTAATGGTTTTTATAAAATATTCCTAATAGGATTATGTTCAGAATCTTGTGGTTGAATTTTCCTTGTTTTGTTGTCATCCGCAGAATGATGAGACTTTAATCAAGTTTTTACATAACCATCTGGTTTAAATAATTGTTGTAATAGCCCATTCATTTTTATAAATAAAAGATTTGCTAGATTTTCAATTAATATTCTATTTCTTTGTTCATTTAAAATAATAATCATATTACTGAATCCGCGCTCACACTCTGCCGAACTGCAAGGTACAATATTTATGTATCGAATTAAAATTTCTACATCTTCAGGAATTACTTTGCCTCCAGTATCAATATAATCTCTTAACGCATTGATACATCGCATCGGTGATGTTAAATTAAATCTGGTGCTAATGACTGGATTTCATTTTCTCCATAGCCAATTTCAATATCTGCAGGCCCCTCCGTTAGATCTAGTACTCGAAATTCACTTATCAAATCATTTTCTGTATGTAGTCTTCAAGTCATATTATTAATGAGACTTACAAGGAATTGATTTCTGTTAATAATTGTAATTTTTTTTATTATCTGTTAAAATTAATGTTCCCAATTTCATCACTTGAACAGCCTTTGATGTTTCTATGAGTTTGTTTCCTTTTTTAACGTCTTTTAGTGATTCCAAATAGCGAATAGTTCGCCGGATTAGTTTGTCCGCATATACTATCGTTACACTTCTGTTCTGTAACGCTTCAGACAAGATGGAAAGTTCATACAAAACGTCATACATTAATGCCAAGGTAA
This sequence comes from Latrodectus geometricus, assembly GCA_026290005.1. Classification (NCBI taxonomy): domain Eukaryota; kingdom Metazoa; phylum Arthropoda; class Arachnida; order Araneae; family Theridiidae; genus Latrodectus; species Latrodectus geometricus. The sequence goes on along the minus strand of JAPDSC010003557.1, from coordinate 592,104 downwards.
TTTTAAACTGTTTAGACATGATATATATTTTTAGACCAATGTATACAATCTGATCAGTTTTTGAACGAGTTTTATTAGTTGCGGCTTGATGAAAATGTTCAGCAAGAGATTTTGAATTTTGCCAAACTGCATTAACAATTCTAAATGAACTAGCTATCCACCTTATTCCTAAAACACGTCCTATTTTTTTAATTTCTTCTCCCAAATTTTCCCCACATGATTCTAGTTCGTGTTGATTTTTAGGAGATAGATGATAAATGGTATATAATTTATCCATAAATATGTGAAAATGGTTAATACCATTTACTTCTGCGACAGCATCGTTGACAGAGAGCTCTAGACGATTTTTTAAACAGTGCCACGTGATTATTTTAGGAAATTTATTCAATAATTTTGTAGCTACTCCTGACCTTTTTTTTAACATTACACTTGCTCCGTCACTGGTAAATGCAATTAAATTTTGTTTTAAGTAATTCTCGTCGAAGCCATATTTTTCAAATTATTTAAAAAGGTATTCTGTAATGGTGGATGCTGTTTGATCAGACAATTCTATTAAATAAAAAAAAAGGGAATCGTGGCTCGCTGATTTTGTTTATTTTGAATTTATAAATATAATTAGAGTAGATTTTTTACTTAATGTTGTAGATTCATCTAAGAGAATCGAAATATTTCCATTTGTTTTAATAATTTCTGAACAAATTCTTAATTTCATATTTTTGGATATGTGATTAATTATATTTGTGCTGGTATATCTGGATCATATTTCAGGTGCCAAAATTGTTCTTGCAATTGCAAAAAATTATAATAATCCGAATATGGTCGATCGTGTTTGGCTAAATAATAAGCAGTTTTAAATACTAAATATGTACTCTTAATAGATGCCTTATTTAAATTGTCTGTTACATTTTCTATTGGCTGATGCTGTTTAAAATTTTTTCTGAATTAATGTGCGCTGTTTTTGCGTGTTCAAATTTTTTTTTCTTAATGACGTTAACTGTGATTTTTTATCTTTACCGTTGTAAGAAACGGATGTGGAACTCCATTCCTTTAAAATATTTACACCACGGGTTTTAGATACCCCTAAGTGCCATATTTTGTTACAAAAGAGAGAACCCTAATTTTCCGGATTCGGAAAGTAACCAAAGAAACTGTCTTTTCTTTTCTAACTGCATTTCCACACTCCAAATATTAGGCCACGAGACTTCGTCAGAATCGTTATCATTATAAGTATTGGTTGACGTTGATGCTATGGCTGCAAGTTCAGATTCCAGTTGATCAGTGTTGAAGTTGGTGTTGGATACTTGGCTCAATGTTGCATTTTCTTGGGTCATTGACTCATCTTCACTGCTAGTTTTTAGTTTCTTTTTAAAAAAAATCGGTGATGCTACTGTTTTTTCTTTTTTTCACTCATGTTGAAATTACTAATAAAATAAATATTATTTAATAAGGGGGAAAAAAAAAAAAAAAAAAAAAAACGGAACAAAAAATAGAAAAACATTTTTTTTTATTAATAATGAAAATGAAATATACTTACACTTTAAGTTTATTAGATTAAAGATTATAGAAAAATGCAACGACTACATACATATATGTAGCGCGCACGTAATCTTGTAGCGAGAGGTTCTTAGAAATATGGGAATTTGACACTAAGGCAAGCTGCACGTTGAAGTGACAGCAGACAGGCAGCATGACCTCGCGCAGGGCCGTCGAGAGACAATGCCGGGCCCGGGGAAAAACCCAAAAAAAATTTTTTAGTCTTTTTGAAGAAACGTTAACCGGGCCCTCTCATAACTTCGGGCCCGGGGAATCTTACCCCCCTCCCCCCCCTCTCGTCGGGCCTGACCTCGCGCTGTCATGATGCCTGTCTGCTGTCGTCTCAATGGCGTTATCAATATGGATAAATGTTTCCAAACAGTTTCTAAATTTTAAAAAAGTTACAAATTAAAATAATCTTGTAAAATTAATTTAAATAAATATTAGAATTAAGAATCTCAATCCTTATGAATTTCTATGGATTTTAGAATTCATATTTCTAGTACATTAATATAATATTGTTCAAACTAACTTTTAGCTAGCATGAACAATTAAGATTTACCATTTGGATTGCTCAATTATTTTAAAGTACTTTGTGTAATATATTAATTTCCAATGAAATTCTTTATTATTTTTAGTTTTGTACTGATTTATATTGAACTATTAGGTTATATTACATAAATGTGCATTTATACTTATGTAATATAACAAATTTAAAGTATGAAATAACTTTAAATTTGTTATATTACATAAATATAAACAAAAATGTGCCAACAGTTATTAATGTATTTAAAATAACCTACAAAATATTTGCCAGTTTTGAATCCGTTAACTAAAGAAACATATTAAGAATATTCATTATGCTTTTGGCAGAAATATCAGAAATTTATCAAATAGTTTGGAGACTATACTGTGCACGTGTATTTGATAGTTAATATCTCTGGAATATTTTATAAAAAAAACTTTCTATGATGGCGGCATTTTGTCGGCTATTATTTGATAAAGGTTTAATTAATTGATTTTAATACATTTTCAGATGTATTTTTAAAAGAAATTTTATATAGTTTTGAGTAAATATTTGCAGTTTGTTATAAAGAGAATATTTTTGCTCTTTTAACAAACCTCTTATTCTCTGACTAGTATTTAATGTATATGATTTAGCTTAGTTTTAAAATTAACATGTCATAGCAAAAGATTATTATGATACTGGAAAGTATCTTATTAACTAATTTCCTTTTAATAAAAGTTACAAAAAAAATCAAACTTAATTTCAGTTATAACTTTACACCAAACAATAAATTCATCACTATAGCATATTTAGCTATTTTTTATTTAGAAAAAATTCCAGTTTGTGCGTGTATTTGACTCCATTTTAGCCATGGGCATAATTTTAAAAAAAAAATAGTATAAATTTAATGATGTGTTAATCATATAAAAATATTAATAAATTGGATTGAAAAAAAGTCCCTTTGTTTTTAAAGTATAGTGAATAACATTCAATAGAAATCAGTTGAGTTTTGAAATAATAATCCCAAATTTCTTAAGTTTTATATTGTGCCTATTGAGATAATTTCAAATGCGAGACACCAAACTTTAAATATTTAATAAAAACGTCAACGCTTTAGCAACATAGTTCTCAAGCAATCATAGAAACTGAAGATACCTGCTCAGATGTATTGTGCATGTGTGAAATCTTCCTGCCGTTGCTTCAGTATGTGGTACTTTTCAACATGTCTCTCGCCTCCAGCAACGCGGCCGGGAAGCGATAGGTGCGCGTTGGATGCATGCTGCTTCAATGTGCGGCCTGCCTAACACTTTTTAATCGACACTTTGACTCGTGCATAGAATATTTTGCTTATAATACTTATTAATCTTATTTTTACATTGTATTGGTTCGGATTTGGTTCTAACCCTTGTTTATAATAATACATATCAAAATTCGTCAAAAATTAGAAAAAAAAAATCAGCAATTCTTTTTAATTTTTTTTAATACGCCAGCCAATTCTCGTCATCAGAAATCATCTTTAGTTCTGGAACGCGCTCCTGTCCAAAAAGGAAGTACCGGAGCGACGTTCCAGATTGTTCCGGCTCGACAACAGCACTGATCAAAGCCATTTTAGACAAAGGAATAAAACAATTATTGCTATAATCTCTGGGATGAAATCTGTAAAATTTAAATAACCTTTCAGTGCTTTAAAAAATAATCAAAGTATATTGATCTGATTGAAATTTAATGATCAATTCTTTGTAATCTAATCTCCTCTGTATTTAAGTTTAAATTTAATTCGATCTTCCAAAATAAAAGAATATGATAGTGTGATAAATGATAAATATGGTGAAATGCCCTATATCAAAAAATAAAATATGGTATAAAATTATCAATTCAATAGAATTATTTTAGTATGTATAAAAAACTTTTTTTTTTTACTAAGGTATTGAATGTAATAATGTAATAAAAACTAATTAAAATGAAATTGGGAAATTTGTTAAAACTCAAATGAAAAGTAGATATTTTCAATTGATTTTGGCAGCCTTTAAAAAATTCAATTTAAGAATTTGTCCCTCTGATTTAAATACAGAATTTTTATCTATTTATAACAAATTTATTAATCATTGATGAATAATTGGAATACACAAGGCCATTTTTTCTGTTGTTACACCCATCTCTAGCCAGTAATTATTAATGGTATATGGTTATGCACTACTATACATTTCTTAAGAATGTTCTATTACATTTAGCATTAAAATTTTTGTAAGTCAATTCAGGTATTTTAATGC
>JAPDSC010003557.1:485827-587393 GCA_026290005.1 Latrodectus geometricus | reverse complement strand
GCTACTCTATTTGTACTGCAGGAATCTAAATATATTTCTTAAATTCAATCATTGCAATGTTAAATGAGTAGACTGTAATTTTCGTAGTATGTTACCTTTACTTTTATTTAGTGTAAAGAATAAGATGTCTGCACTTAAGCATAGTTAAAATATCACAAGTCATTTGATGCTGCTTTAGCACTACAGAACTTCCTTCACATTATTCATGTCATTGAGGAGTAGTCAAAGTACCTTGCATTGTAAGTGAAAAACTATACTTCACACACATTATAAAAGATCAGAATATATTATCCCTAAGAAATGAGTGTGAGCAAAATTTTACGATATTTGAAGTAGACTTTTTAATGTGGTAGGATTACTTTCTCAAGTTGTTTATTTGTTGAATTATTATTCTCCTTCAATTTATGAAATATCATTTCTTATAAATGAGTAAGTATAAGTAAAATGCTATGATAGTAATTATCTTGTAATTGCATCACCTTTGTTCAATCATTTGGATACCAACTCAAGCTCAAAGTGAATGTTCAGAATTTATTATAAATTTTGAATATTTGAACTTTAACTGGTTGCTAAATGATTATCAGAATTTTTTACTTCAGAAATTTTTGAGTTTGTAATCATGGATTTGTATGTTTGCAGTAATTCAGAATTTATTTTGAATCACAGTTTACATCAAATTAGTTTTTATATTCAAAATGTTTGTCATACAATATAACACAAATGCTCAACTATGAAAAATATTAATACTATATAAATATAAAAATGAAAGCACTATTGCATTGAGCTTTTTCATAGCGCATATTTTGTTTGAGGTATGTGTTTGGACCATATGATTATGAATTTACATTACTTTGTAGATGTGAACCTGTAGCTCCACCTGCTGGGCCTATTAAGTTATGGGATAGTACAGATATAGAAGAGGATGTAACAGTCGGATCATCTGCAGAATCTGAAACTTCCTCATATACTCTTAAACTTCCAAGTAAAGACCAAATGTTGGTAAGAAAATAAATTAAAATAACAATATTGGGAAATTCAGACGTTTTTGTTGTCAATCATTTTTCAAATTTTTTTCATTAGTTTTATTTCAATATGACCTTATAGTTTAAATGCTTCGTGTAATTAATATTTCTATGATCTTGTTTCTAAATTTTAATGATGTCCTAAATGTGTCTAGAGTCAAAATGTGTTACTTAAATGTAATAATGTAAAAATAAACTAATTATTCAAGGTGTTATCAAGACACTAAAATTAAATTACTCTGAAATTAAATTAAATGACTGAGCAATGTTACTAATAAGATTTAAAAATCAGTATTTTTCTTACTTTTGTCCTAGATTATTTTATAAATGTTTTTAACTTGAGTCCAGTTAATCTTGTAAAAAATTTAATTTTTGGTGGGTCCAATCATTCTACTGAAGCTCTTGATGGTATTTAATATGAAACAATTTCTAACCTCTATAGTTTTTGAAGCATTAATAAATCATCAGTTTTTTAAATGTTAAACAATCTATTCCACAAAATTACTTTGAAACTACAACATTTATTTTGATAAAATTGTATTCATTTATAGCACTTAATAGGAACTTATTTTGATAAAATTATTTTGTTTTGTTCAAGAAACAGTATTACTAAAAATTGATTCATAGGACTAGGTCTCTCTCTTTTTTAGAAAATATTTGTTTATTATGAAATGGTATGTAATAAAATTTTTTGTTTATGAATTATACTTTATTCTTTTACATCGTGTTAGACAATACTTCAACTATATTGCAAAATGCTTAATTTTTAATAAGTTTATCATGCCTTAATAAATTTTGATTTTAAGCAAAATTGAGAATTTTGATGAAATATTTGTAGTAAAATTAAGGATAAATTTATAACTCACAACTAATATCTCCTTGATTTCATTACCTTAAATGTTGAGAATTGTTACATTTTATTTAAGGCATATACATTCCTTCAAAATCGATATAGATTTTCGAATGTCAAAAAAAATTTAGTATTAATATTTGTGAGAATCTGGAAGCAAAAGTGAACTTATGTAAACAAAATATTTTGAGAAATCTAAAGTCTTAAGTATTGAATTTTAACCTAATTTTATATAATTCCATTTTTAATATTGAATTAAGCAAAAATGTTTTACAGAAGGCAAAAGATTATAATATTTTGAAATATAAAATATGTAACATTGGATTTAGTTAGCAAGATTGGATTTAGTTTCTATTTTATTTAAAGAAATAAGACTTATAATACAGAATAATCTGTATACAGAAAATATTAAAAAAAAATTTTTTATTTTAATCTATAAAATAATTTTGTAATGCTTGATTCTATTATTAATGATTTTAAATGTCAAAATATTATACAGGTATATTTTATTAAAAATTTAGATCTTTCTTTTTAATTAATGAAATTTCAAAAAATCCTTTATCAATGAGCTTTTTGAATAGTTTGAAGGAAAAGAATGCACGAGTTATATTTTTTATTATTATTTAGTTATATTATTATTTTAAATAAAAATTTAATTTATCAATTTTTGAATTGAGAAATAAACAGAAACTTAAATATATTTTTGTTTGCACATTTAATTGCGACTGCAGTGATTAATCATAATTATTATAAAACCTCAAAATCATATTTAATGATTCTAAGGTTTTATATTTTCCTTTATATTTTAAATTATTTGGCTATATTTTTATTTTACTAAAAGTAAATAAATGTAATTAATAATTGAAGATTCTTTTTTACTATTGGACATGATTTTTATTTAACGTTATATATTTCGTGTGTATTGTAACTTAAGTGAATTTTGGTGTGCCTCTTTCCTTTAGCAAGCTTTGAAGTCTAATGAAAGCAATCAGAAAAATGTTAAGTATTCTTCAACATTATTGATGAAAATCCTTGAACATGTTCAAAAGCAAATGATGGATGTTGCACTGAAATACATAATTTTCTTTTTAGTTAAAAAAGTAAGCAGAATTTGTTATTTACTGCAATATTTATTGTATATCTATAAATTTAAATAACTTATATTGGACTATATTAAATTAACTAAAATCAATGCAATTATCCAATGTCAATTTTATAATTAATTTTATCAGCCAATGAAAAGGGAGAAAATAGGCATTTTCAAAAAAGTAATGGAAAAGAAAAATACATTTCCGATTTTATACTTGAATTTTAATAAAATTTCATATTTGAACTATATTAATAACATAAATTAAATACTTAATTTTATGCTTGCTACTTCCAAAAGACTTCATTTGTGAATCAAATACTTCAAGAAATGTTTAAGAAAATAGAATAAATTATCAGTACTAAATTTGAATAATTGATATAAAAATAAATGTTAAAATTTACTAAAAAATATAAAAAGAATATTCAAATAATATGACAAGGACAATTTTTAGTTAAACTAATAAATTATATTTTAAATAGGTTTTGAAATTTAAACTCTGATTTCTATTTCATAAGATAATTCTTATTAGAAAACAACTGGTAAATTGAAATGTGCAGAACTTTCATTTGATTGTTCTATAATCTATTTCTTTTCAATTTATTTAAAAAATCTAAATTTGAAAGCCAAAGCATTTTATGCCATTAGGATATTTAGCTTAAATTTTATTTGTAGTCTAATATCATTAACTTGAATTAAATTGAGTAATTTTGTAATGTGCAATTATGTTACCTATGCATATTCAATCATTAAATATAATTTTTTTTTTTTTTTTTACATTTGTCAAAAAAATTTTTTTTTTTAAATTATTAGTTCTTTTTTATACACAGTATCAAAGTTGACCATAAACAGATTTTTCTAGTTATAGAAAATTTATTGAATTAGGTGCTATTTATACTATACCAAACCTTATCAGTCTTACATTTAATAGCATCTCTAATATTGGGCACACATATTGGAAATTTTTTTAAAAAATTAAAAAATATTTCAGGTATTTTCTAAAAGAAATTATGAGCTATGTAATATTTCACAATGAGTCATCCTTAACATTTTTGAGAGATTAATAATAATAAATATTAACTGAATACAGTTACATACTATGGTATACTAAAGAAAATTCAGATATTGTTCTCTCCACACAACTAGTTTAATTATAATGTAAAACAAATGCAAAAATCTAACTTTATTATCTAATCATAATAAAGTTAGATATTTGCATATATAAATTATGCATTTGAAGAAATATTACTTTCTTGTGTTTATTGATATTTTCTACGATGTAAAAATGTGATTAACAAATATATTGCATTGTTTTTTTATTTATAATTTTCAGTCTCAAAGATTAAAATGATTTTTTTTCCATGATGTGGACCTAAGAATAATACAGGAAAACATTTACTAATGTTTAATAAGTAAAAAGTCACTCTAAAATTAATGCTGTTAAGTTGAAATAAAGTTTCAAATAAAAACATTTATTTAAAAAATTCAAAATAATTAATTGCCGAAAGCAACAAATATTTTAACTTTTTAAGCGGAAATTCAAAAATTAACTTTGCTTCTTCATGTATATGTAATAAAATTAGGACTTAGTTTCTTCGTAGGGAATTTAAGTGATTTACTTCGTAGCTTTCTTTGTATACTATCTTAAAAATTTAGTTCTTCTGTGCTCCCAATTTGGAATGAAGAATTTAATTTTCAACAATTTGAAAATATGCTGATGCATGAAAAGGTATGTTAGATTATTTTGAAAAAATATTTGGGCTACTATTTAACATTCCTTGTCTTTTATTCCAATGTAATGATAAATTTTTTTCTATGATATGATTTGGTGGGAGTGAGACTTCAAAAGAACTGATTTCGCCCTATATAGAAAATGAAATATTTATGCAGTTCCAATGAATTAACAAAATAAGAAATAATATATGCCACTTGTAGCTAATGATGCTTAACTAAAACTTAAGCTAAAATCTTAGAGCTTGTTTTTGACCAATATTACTATATTGGTATTTGTTAAATATTCCTTAAGTTTTAAATCATTTAATTCTTTCACTCATTATGACTATGCTACTGTGATACAGGTTGACTTGTGATTTTAAATATATATATATATATATATATATACATTTATTTTTGTTTTTTAAAGTTGAGTTTGGGTTTTGTCGATAATTTATTTATTTTCTTTAAAACTTAATTTTTGGCGCAGCTTGTCCTCTTGACCTTGCGCCACAAAACCCAACCAAACCAACCAAGCTACTGTGATACACCTTTTTTTTTCATTATTGAAGAGAAAAAATATTTCGTTTGTATTATTTAAATTTTCTTCTACATCTAGACTGATCTTGCAATATCGTTTCTACTTCTAATTGAAAAATATTTCATGTTTGTTTAATTTTTTCTGAAGCACTATTCTTAAGTAGGAAAATATATATGATTAATAAAATGAATTCTTTTAATTGTTCAGTTTACCAATAATAGTGATTATTTCAGTTGGCAATTGAATTCATGATTACAGTAAGCTAGTTTATTATTACCTAAAACACAAATTCTAGTAGCTTGTGTTTCTACCAGACATGCCTAAACATAGGCATTTATTTATTTTGATTAGAAGCTATAATATTGTATGAGTATATGCTTTCAGAATAATAAAGATATCACACACAAATAAGATATTTTGTACTTTTAAATAAGTTGACATTATAAATACTTTTTTTAAAAATAAGTAATTTCTTATATCTTTGTTATTGTGAACATGCTACATATAATTTTGGATTAAAATGGAAAAATATCGTTTAATGAGGATTGGCAAATAGTCTACAAATTCATTAATTTGTAAAAGTTTATATGTATGTATATAATGATTAAATTATTAATATGCATGAGATTAGAATGTATAACAAAAATACTATCCATATAATTTTAACATATTTGCATTTCATGTCATTGAATAGAATTTTTTAACAGATTCAACTCCTTAAGTATTATTTAAATAATGAAATGTCAATAGTTATGCAAATGATTGAATATATGTAGTTTGATAAATATTTGTATTTTAATGTATTTATTTTTATTTTCAGGTTTTAGAATTCATTAGGACAGAGCTTCTTCCCACTATTTTAAGAGCTTCTAATTTTGTAAGAAATTAATATCATTTATCACTACTTATATATTAATTTAAGAAGCAATTTATTATAAAATTCAATAGATTAATCTAAAAGGATTTGCAAAATCCCAAGTTTTTTAAATGAGTACTATGAAACATAAAAGAAAATTTCAATCACATCTGGATGTATTGGTAAAATTTTGTACTTATAATAAATTTATATGGTATTGTAAATTTCTGATCTGACCTTGGTACAATGATAAATATTCTTGTTTAGGAATGTTCCTCCCCCGCTTTGAAAAATAATTTAATTCTTGAGAAATTCAGAACTATAATATAATCCACAATCATTTACCAAACAAAAGTGAATATTTTGCAATATTAAAAATTAATCAGGCATTTCAATATTGTGTTCGAAGCATATAAACATTATCCAACATTTTTTAAATTAATATAGTTTAATTTCCTGTCTGGCATTTTAAAGCAACACAAGATAGAAATTGTACAAATTTCAATTCTATTACTTAAATTGTGTGAATATAATATCACTTTAAGAAAAATAATGTTAGTACTTAAAGTTTTCACTTCATTTCATAGGAATAATATTATCAGAAAATAGCTATTAAATATCTGTATTTCTTACAAAATGGAATCTGTATGAAGTTGCTATATTTTCTAAATGTTTATCTATTCAAATATCAATGCTAATATTTTAATACTGAAATCAAAGTCTACCTTATGTATTGGGGAAAATTACTATATTTCTTATCAATAAGAATATATAATTACATATATACAGAGTCCGACAGTGAAATCTGACATTTTTGGATATAGAATAGTTCAGTGAATACACATGATATTTTTTAGTAATTTTTTTTTAATTACAAGCAGGACAGTGAAAATTATGAATTGTTTGACAGCAGACAAAAACAACATCTTGCAAATGATGAGTACCATTTCATCTGCACTGCTCAAGTCTGTTAAAAAGCCAATCATAACTCTTTCCAAGATTTAATGTGGGATGGTATGCATTTCTTGTTGAATATTCTTTCATAGTTCATCTATTTCTAGGTTTATCTTTATGCCCTTTTCCCTTAAGATAGCACCAAAGAAAACAAATCATGAAGGGATAAATTTGGAAAATGTGCAAGCCGTGGAATGTCACCTTGGAGTGGAATCAACCTACCAGGAAATGTTGTCCTTGGTTAGATCATAGATGAATGTGATGTATACGCAGTTGCTCTATCCTGTTGAAACACAACCCTCTTGTGAGGAATCCAAAGGGCAATGTAACTATGGGAAGGAGTTATCATGAGGTAGGCTCGTATTTAATTGTACAGCCATTCTCTTAAAAAAATAAAGCCCTGTCCCATGACTCTTTTGTAGATTGCAACACAGTTAATTTTGAGCTGTTGTTGTAACTTTTGTGAGTTGTGTTGACACAATATTGAAAGTTTTGTTTGTTAAGACTACCGTTAAGGGGGAAATGAGCTTCATCTGATGTCAACAAAATTATTTTAGGGTTTCCATTTATCATCCTTAACATTCATTCTGCAAAAGCTAACTTTCTTGTGGTGTTTTGATGTAATTCTTGAACAGCAGCGATTTTGTAGGGGTGAAAACTCAAATCTTCATGAAAATTAGCCTGACTTATCAGACCTCTCTAGAGTCTGACGATTCATTGATCAAAAGCAACTCTTAAAACTTCGATGTTTGCAAATGACCTTATTGTCTTGTGGGAATCCCCTCCTCTCCTTGATGTTCTAGAAACACTAAACAATAGTTTTTCGAGATGGAATTGTCCCACAAGGAGGAATATTAATTGTGTTAAGATAACAGAATTAAAAAAAAATCTTGATTGTAAAGCAGTGTTCGCTGGTGTAATGCAACTTCTATATCAGTAAAATGGAATGAGACAGACTCCCACCACTTACTAATTCCATTAAAACATCGGGTTTGCTGGATCTTTTATAATACATACAATTCGAATTTTTCAAACATTACTTAAATACAACTTCTTAGTATTTCATTACAAAGTATATAGTTCTTTGTCCTTCCAAGAATATAATTATTTTATATTTTTAATTTTTTCATAAAAGTAAAACATTTTATAATTTTCTACTGTAGGAATCTTTAGCAGAAGATTGTGAAGCTGACTTTCGCTGGAAAGAAGAGACTGAATCAAATTGTCGAATGCTTAAAGAGGCACTAGCTGCTATTCATAGTTTTTAAACGAGACATTTAAAATAATATGTCTAAAAATATTTTAAAAATTTGTGTCATGTACTTATCAGGAAACGGAAGAAAAAAATTTTATTAGTCTTCAAAATTTATTTTTAAATGCATTGTATTTGCAGTTAAATGATTTTGTGCCAAATAAATTATTTTACTAAACAATTGTCTTTATTCTAAAAATTGCAAATGTTTGTTAATATTGAAATGTTCTCTTGTATTTGTAAAATATGCTCTTGGAACAAAAAATTATATATTAATTATCAACTAAAAGAAACAATCATTATTGCCCATTAAAACCATATATAGCTTGATTGAAGAATATTGATAATTCACAGGTATCCGTTTTTAAAATCACATCCATTTGGAAAAGGATCATATTTCAAATGTTTTCAGTAATTGTTATTCCTAATATGATCTATTCCTGAATAATTAAATTAAAAGTATAATTTTGCATGCATTCAAACTTCATGATCTAAAATTATTGCAAATCAATGTATATTTGTATTTGTTACACTTAATTCAGCAACAATGATTTGAGTAAGTGCCATATACAAGTAATAAATAAACTCACCAATAAATGTTACTGCAAAATTGAATAATTTTACAGTAACATTTATTATGATATGTTGAATAATATATTCAAAAAATATTATTTCCATAACTTGTTTCTCTATTTGAAATCAAATCTTGTAAATTGTGGTTTAATTTTAAACTGAGAATTTCTAATTGTGATTCAGAAAAAGCTTATAAATTCGAACGTTCATTTTCCTCAGAATTGTTTATAGCTCTGTATCAGGAATTGAAAATAAAATAATCAGCTCCTTATATCTAACTCCTTAATTCTTATTCTCAAATAATAAGCTCTATATTCATAGAAAATTGTAGATTAACCCTTAACAAATATTAACATGTTAAATTAAAAACATTCCTATATAATTTTTATTTTAAATTTAATCCAAATATAATTTTCATAATGATAATCCATTAAGACTGAAAACACTAAGCATAGTAATTTTGTTTGCAACCACATTAATGATATTTTATAAGTTTTCTTCAATTTTAAATTATTGAAGTATATAGATTAAGAATTGAATGGGCAATCTTGAAATTTAAAGATTATGTTGAGCGTTTCATTATTTAATAAAAATAGAGAACACAATATATTAATTTCCTTAGTATTACACTTGCAAATTAGCAAAAGAAATTACATTTTTAAGGAGTACAAGATTGATTAAAACCATCAAACTGAAAAGACAGGAAGGTCCACTAACTTACATTACTACATGTTTTCCAAAAATTTTTAAAATGGTTTAAAAAATTTATGCTCCCCCATACCAACACATCTTCTCATTTGGCAAAATTGACAATCTAGTTTCTTGAACATAAGCACATCAAAAATCAACAATACTGATTAAGGATGATTTTGAGTGATTTTTTGATCAAAAACATTTTATTTGTACCAATGATGAGAATTAAAACTAAATGTATTTTTTCACCGATTCAAGAAATCAATCAATGGTTTGAACAATCAAAGCCTGGAAAATTCACATATAGAAATACTAATGGTTATGCACTTAAAGTTAAAATACCACTCATTCATGGCTGAATGCTTTACATATTTAGAAATGCTGTTTAGCAATAAAGCATAGAAGTTTCATAAAATGTATTAATTGAAATATGCCTAAATTAGATTTAAAAAATAAAATGGCATGTTGACACAACAATCACAATCGATCAAATCATTTAAACTGTGTTATAGTTGAATTTTTAAACTATGAAAATGTTCTAAAAATTTTAGATACAAATGTTCTTGACAATACAGGTACAAATTATGATTTTTGCACTTTACATTGTCAATAAGCTTTTCTCATGATCACTTCTGCTACATTAATTTTTCAACATCATGTACAGACAGCTCCACTGAAAAACAGATATCTCTTAGTGGAATATGTCATTTGTACTTTACTTTAACCAGATTTAGATTTTCCCCAGTCAATCTAAAAACTATCACTAAAAAATTTCACTTATAGACTTTAGATATTATCTTAAAAGAAATTCTATGCAATTTCAATGAATTTACTAAAATGCTATTAATGGTAGTTATAAATGTACAAATCTATGGATTTACAGGAAATCACAATAAAACAAACTCTGTATATAAAAAAAAAAAAAATGGTTTTAAGTTGTCACATATTTTTGTGCATTTGGGAAATGTTATCACACCTATTAAATTTTAAAATTTTTTTTATTTTATTTACAGAGCTTGCAACAGTAGTCCCTTCTAAAACACGATTAATCTCATATGAAATAATTATACAATTTCAAAAAGTTGAATTTGCAAATAAGTATTTTATGTGAAAAAACTAGGGTATTTAGAAAATTTCTCAAAAGAATGTTAGTGATTCATTCAAACATTTAGAATCCTTAAAAATAGTAGAAACATCAAATTAGTGTATTAAAATGATAAACTAATGCACCTATGGCTGAAAATGGGTTAACAACTGACCACTTGGAAATTATATAATATTTTAATGTACTCATTAAATGGGATATTAGCTGACAAAAACTTATTCATATTACTTTAATAATATTTTTAATAAAGTAGCTCTAAAATTCTGATTTAAACTAAGAAAAGTGAAAAATGTATTTGCAATTACTACTTTCTCTATATGGTACAGGCTGAAATCCATGAATTTTTAAATTATAATAAAACATATCTAGTAATATTAAAATATGAAAACAAAATATTTTATTTAATCAAAAGAAATCACAGGTTAAAAAAAGCATGGTATACAAAACAAAAAAAGTTTGTACAGTTTAGGTTCCTGTCCCAGATGGAAACTGTTGTAAAGCAGTTTTCACTCTGAAAGAAAATATTTAAAATGCATATTTTAATTATATATATATATATATATAACAATTAGAAATTTCATTCATACATAATAAAATTTTTAGTTAATCACATTCACAAACCGCTATTACCATGTTCCCAAAGTTATGCAATTTTGAAGTCAGTAAGAGATTACAATTTTTTTAAATAAATAACATTTGAAGCATTTTATTCAAGCACATAACAAAATAGATAAAAATTACTAACTTTCAATTAAATAATTAAAATTAATGATTGATAATCATGTAGAATAGATACAATGTAATACAATAAAAAGCTAATTAGTTAAATATAAAAACTTCAATCTGATAAGACAAGCAGATTCAATTTGTGACAGGTTTCGAAAATTTTAAAACTTTTTAAATTGAAAACTTATTTTTTTTCAAATAATTTAATGATTGCCCCTCCCCCAATAAATATTTTGATTATTTTATGAAATTTGGAGCATTAAGATAGTACAAATGCATATTTATAACACTTTCCTACTATTGCATGTAAATCTGTTGATACCATTATATACTAAGGATAGATAGATTTACAAACCTTAAAATCTAAATATCAGGAAGAATGAAAGAGCCACTGAAGGGTTAAGAAAAAGAAATACTTGCATTAAATTTTGATTTAGATTTTTAAAAAAAAAAAAAAAAGAAAAAGAAAGAAGGAAAAAAAAATCTTAAGCATTTTACATAATACAAAAAGTTTAAGTTATTTTGGCAGAACTTTAATTTGAAATATGATAACCAACTTTTACTGTTTTTTAAAGCAATTTCACAAACAATCCACAAGATTTTATCAATTTTCAATTCACAATAGAAGCATATTCATTATGTAAAGAGAAATATGATGAGAAAAGAGTATTTTCTCTTATTATATTAAAGGAATACGAAATGAGAGTCAAAAGTAAATTAATAATAATATAAAATAAATATACATGATTTAAATTGCCCAATTCTAAACATACCATGATTGTGGAACTTTTGATTTCAAATATTCTATTCAAGAGCTTTCAAGACAGATAATGCAATGTAACCAAATTTTATACATAATGTATATACAAATGGGAGCATTAAATATTTTAAAATACTTATGATCAAAATCTCGTTTTTTAAGTTTTTCATATCAGTAATAGAAAATAAGCCTTTCGTTAATGCATCAGCTTTTGTTTAACAAGCAAGATTTCATTATCATGCTTAATTTGATTAAATGTAATTTCATAAAGAGAAATCTTTGTTAAAACTGTATGATTACAATTAGTCAAGTATTATTTTAGATGTGATTAGATATTAATACAATTATTATATACTGCATTCCAAGAGATTGAAACCTTAGTTTCTTAACAGATTTTGTTTTAATAAAAAATGAAGTACTACAAATAAGTTTTTATTTAATTATAGAGGAAAATGAATTTCCTAAAATTATTTGAAATAAACAATTTTATCTGAAAAGACAAGCTCTTTTAATTTTAAAGGAAAAAATAATGAATAAAACATAAATTTTAAAGAAGCTTTAAAATTTCTAGGTTTTATTTAATTTGAAGAGTTTAAATTAGAGAATCAATAAGTAAATTCATTAATAGTAAAATTCATTATTAATAAAATTAGTGATCGATGCTAATAGAATAACACCTTACACATTAAAAATTCTTAACATATGGCCAGTCATTAATGTTTTATATTTTCATTAGAACAGTTTTTTATATTTTGTAAAAAATTGATCATTTTCTTACCGGTCAAATAAGGTTGTATCGCTAGTAGCTAATAATGTCTGCAAAATTTGTTGGACTCCTAATTCTCTTAATTTTGACTGTCTTTCTGAAGATCCTAAAATATACACATACAGAAGGGAAATGATAAAATTTAAGAATAAAATTATTAATTTAATACACAACTATATTCTATTACAAAACATTACTTAAAACTAGCATAAAAAACTGTGTTCTGTAATTTGAAATTCAATTCATAACTTTTAAAATCAACTACTTAACTTCATAAATACTCAGATTAATAATCTAAATTTAGAAAAAAAGAAATTTTCTATAATAAATAATATTCTATTAAAAGTTAGCATTTTTCAAGATTATTCAAAGAAATTTCCGAGATTAGATTCAATAATTTTAGATAATTCACATAAAAATAAAATAGTTATTTCAAATATTATATTTTATATTTAAAATCTTTTTTCACATTTTTTTATTCAAATAAAAATAAACAATCTTAAGTCCAATTTTTTTAAGCAAAATATCAAACGATGAAGAACAGATAAATATATTATTTTAAGAAATTAAACTTTTGTAAGATAACTCAAAATTACATAAAATATTTCATAAATTTATTGACTACCTTAAAAAATTTATATCAAGCAGTTTTCCACTCTAATTTCATTCACCTTTTAAATTTTTTTTCAATTGTTAATCAAACTTACAGAAAATCATTTTCAGGAATAAATTTAACATGACATTAACAGACCTATTATAGTATTACTCAGTTACAAACATTCCATTAATAACTTAGTTGAAAAAGAATGTAAATAGTCAGGAATACTTTAAAACTAAAAGCTTTTTAAAACAAATTTCCAGACAATATTAATAACTTTAAAAAAAAAAAAAAAAAAAAAAAAAAAAAACTTTAGAATGATTTTTAAAGTAAAATAAATTGTCCTATTTCATAACAGACAAATTTATACTATTGATAAATAATCGTTACATAAATTTTAATATGTTTTTCTTCTAACCAGATTCATCATTTCTTGCACACAGTGATTTGATTAAGAAATACTTTCAAATAAATTCAAACATCAATAACTGAGGAAGATATTAAACTTCAGAACAATAGTTTAATTTGTCTGATGCTAAAAGTAAATTTTTGACTTGGAAGATAACAAGACTCAAATCTACAATTTTAAGTGGATCAAGGCGAGGTTAAATCAAGCACAAGAAATTAAAATCAAAAGAACAATAACTATCTGGTTGCTTGTTTGCCTCAAAAACAAATGAACTGAGTTAGAGCAATATCTTTTCAGCATCTTGACAAAATATCAAGAGAAAAATTTCAGATATAAATGTTAAGCATTTAATGTATACAAATGAATCTAAGTTAAAAGAAAAAAAAAAAATGCAGAATTTGAAGTTATAATTTAAAAAAACATGATTGGAAATGCAATTTTTTTTTTAAAGTTCTACTTGCATAATATATTAACCTTAAAAATGTGGCATAAATGTATCATGTACTAACTAAAAATATTCTAACTTTCAAATACAAATAATAAAAATATAAATTGTTAGAGTTAAAATTAACAAATAAATTTAAATATTAGTTGCATTTTTATTAATGTCTTTTACATTTAGACACATTTATTAAATTTAAGCTCACCTTCCTCTTCTTTCCATACCAAATTAGATATGCAAAAAGTAGCAGCAATTTGTAGTTTTACATTTGAATGTGTCTGAAAGATAACAAAAATAAAGTTAGCAAAATCTTAAATTTTTAAAAATTATAAATTTATAACAGAAAACATTTATTATCACATTCAATAACACAAGAAAATTTCTTAGGATTGAAAAATAAGAAATTCAACTTATATCCAAGATTTATTATTTAATATTGACTTCATACCAAATAAAATAAAAATTCTGCGAGTTAAAAAAATATAAGCAAAATTTCATTTTCAATTCATGTTTGAGCACAAATATAATGCCAAGTTTTTATTTTAATATGTGTATATTAAAACTTCAATCTCTTTCTATCATTTAACATAATTCTTTTCAATATATACAATACCTATATTTTATGAAAAACCATGCAAATAAAAAATTTATATTTTTGTTATTTTAAAATAGCATCATTACGAGACTAACATTATGAATACTACTCTTGTAATAACACAAATTTTCACTAATATGGGAAAATATCAGAACTGTAACTTTTATCATTGATAAAAATTTATGGTACTTAGGATTAGAATTTTTTAAATAAATGAATAGCGATAATATGAAGGATATTATATGAATTGTATAAACAATTACAGCATTAAAATCACTACTTTAAAAGTTGCATTTAATTTTGATGATTTTGTATTCTGAAGCAATTTAAAAAATAAATTTTTTTTCAAAAAAATTGCACAAACATGGAACAGATTAAGAGATTTACAGAAATTAATTTATATTATAAATACTTTTGAATTTGCTGACACTTTTTAAATTGCTGACATTTTACCATAAAAATAAAATAATTACAGAATTCAATTAATTTTATCATACACAGAGAGAGAGAGAGAGAGAGAAGTTATGTGACTTAAACAATATAGTTTAATGTTGATTTCAAACAGTAAAAGGGTTGGTATTGTTTTGCAGCATAAGGTCCAAAAGAGGATAAGCTGTATCAAATTTAGACAATAAAGATAATCTAATACCTGCAGAAATAATCTTGTTATGAATTTTAAAATTCAAAATGAAATAAATATATACTGCTAAATTTCTTAAATTCTCTAATTTATAATGATTAAATTCAATTTTATATGTCAATTCATTAATCAAATTAAGAAAACATTTTAGTAGAAAAAGTAGTTATTTTTAACTACTCCATTTCAATAACCAAATATAAAAACAGTTTAGCTGAAATGAATACTTATGCGTGATTAAAATACTGTATAAGATATTTATCATTATAAAGGATGATAAGTTGAAAGTCAAAGAATTTACGTTTTATATTCTTCCCGGAATACAAGATATAATTATGAAGCAAAAATATGTATGAAAAATACATTGTATTTATACTTGTAATCAAGGTTTGTTTGCAAATTTATAAACATATTTGCAAAATTATGACATGCATAAAAAATTCTAATCATATCAGTAACAAAATTTTATCTGTTATAAAGAAATTACAAGCTATGAACACAATCAAGATATAAACAAAGAGTGCTAAACATATTATTAAATTTCTAAATTTATAATTAAAATTAATTTTTCTAATTTAACTTGCAAAAATAAATTTTATGTTATTGTACTTTTATGAATAAGTAACTCCTATTAATCTAACTGAATAAAATATGATTTGCTCGATGGTATTTCATAACAATTATAATAATTATAAATAGAACCCTTACTAGATATGAAATAAGTTTTTTCAAAACATCATCATTGGACATAATAAAATTTTTGGCAAAATCTCCATCAGCAATATTTGCAAGAATACACAGAGCTTGTTCCTTAACTTCAGCATCTTGATGTCCTTCAAGAATTAAAACAATTGCTTGCATGACTTGTTTACCATGAAGCCCCATTATATGGTCAATATGCTAAAAATTCAATTTATACTTCAAATGGGTATTTCACAGATTATTAGTTTTTAAATAAGTATATCATATAGTAGTGGTTAAGTTTATAATAAACTAATATATAAATTATTAATTTATAAAAATTATATCACATATATTTCAAATATTGAAGGAAATTCTATGGGAATTTATTTTCATTGTGTGATTTCGCCAAGAATATTTTTTCGAATATATTTGCAAGTTTATTAGGATAAAATTTCAAGGCAAACACCATAAGAGTGATAAATGTATAAATAAAATGACTGATAATATTAATGATTTCTCATTATCTGTTAATGTATATAAACATTTTTTAAAAATATTTTAAAGAATATAGAATTTATTAAATATATTAATATATCAGCAATAAAATAATTATACAGATTTAGAAATTATATTCAAGTGTTTTTAAAATAGGACAGAAGTCCAAATTCATCATTTTATTAAAATACTTGCTATTAGTTAACAAAATATTAAATTATTTAAAAGTGTTCAAAAGCTAACTTTTAGTTATTTTTCTCATACTGCAGCATAATTTTAGGAAGTTCAGAGTTTCTCTTAATTTTTTAAATAAAAAATTTTAATGTGAAAGTGACACTAAAAATTTATGCACAATATCCTTTTTAGGTATAATCTTGATATAAGCTATCAAAGAAAGAAATTTTTTAATTGATTGTAATGCTTTACAGTTAATAAATATCACTTTTTGCAGTTTTACAGAGGTTAAAATTATATTTTCTATATATTATTTGTACTATATAATGAAGAAAATTTTGCACATATCAATATGAATCATAGGCATTTCTTCATTGAATTTAAAAAATTTTAAAACTCAATGCCAGAAATTTAATGACGAAATAAAATGCTTTTTGCACAACACTATTTTTTAAATGTTTCTTTGAGAATTATATTATTCTTTAATTATTAATTTATAATCAACAATATTTATTTACTTGGAGTATTTTCAGTTGACAGTACAAATTTTATAGATTTTTTCATTTACTTTAATTTTTTATTCATTTTAAATATGTTAAAAGTAGTAACAATACAGAAAAGTTAAATTCTATTTTATGCAGATGGCATTAAATTTTTGCTATATAATGTAAATTCAAAAATAATACATACATTGAATACATGTTAAGTCAAAGCAATATTATCAAGGGCAAATATACATACATTCATACATACATACATACATACATACACACACACACATATATATATATATATATATATATATATATATATATATATTAAACCAATAATCAATACAAATACATAAAATTAGCTATCTTGAAAATAATTTTTAATATTAAATTTCTAAAGAAATTATTTTGAAAATAACAACAAGATAATTTAGTAAATAATTCATAATATGGTTAAATATTATGCATTATTAATGGATATTTTACTCTTCATAATCTCTATATCATGGAAAAATATAAAATTTTAAGACTTGAAGCTATATATATATAAAACATCAGTTTTTTAAGCAGCTACAGCAAAGGATGAAAGTTATACTGATCAAAATATTCGATAAAAGAATGTGAAATAATAATTTGTTTGTATCTATAAGCAAGAAATACTCTGAAGTGCATTTAAACAGTGATGCAATTTTAAATAAATTTGCTATTTTTTACGTATTTCTTTGAATAAGTTATTTTGCTATTTTACGTTATTAGATATTTAAATGATAAAATTGCAATAATGAATGCATTAAAATGTTATCAACATAATTGTTATTAAAAACAAATAAAAACACAATTCTATTTAATTTAAAACACACAAAATTTTAATTAGACACTAAAAGAGACAAGAAAAGGCTTTAATATAAAATAAATGAAATATTTAATTTAAAAATAGCAGATTATATATATATGATTTGCAATTTTAAAATATGTATGTATGTGTGTGTGTTAGTAATTTTCAATTTTGTCATTTTCAGAAAAAACATTTGAACAACATTTTTTGTAAAAATAGTTTCTGTTTCAACTCATAAATTCATAAATAAGTTACAGATCATCATCTAAAAATGGATGAACACTCTACCTCTCTAACTTTGGACACAAATATTTAAAACATATAATTTGCAAAAACAAACTCATTACAGACTTGTTCTTATGGATATTTGATGATTTAAAATTAAGTAACAAATCTTAAAGCATAGTGGTTAAGATATGGCTATAATATTATTCATAAATATATAAAAAAATCTATATTATTCTCATCAATTATATATATATATATATATATATATATTCTTATTATGTATCACATTTTATTTTTCATGGATCATAAATTCATTGATGACTTCCTTATTGAACAAGACAAATAGCAATTTTTTTTAAAAGTTAATTTTTACAATAATTGTAATTTTTAGTCTTGAAACTAGTATTGGTAAAATTTCTGATATGTTTCTAATTTCAATGAAACATTAGAATAACTTGTATGAAATAAAAGGAACATAAAATTAAAGTTTGGCAATACTGGGGAAAATAAGTCAATTTTCAAATATTTGCAGAGTCAAACATAACAAGTTATGTCTCACTTATTATACAATCAAATACAACTTTTATAATATTTTAATGGCCACAATAAAATAGGAATAATTATAACATATGGAATATCAATAATAATAAGGACTATTTCATTTGATAAAATTTAAAACTACAGCAAAAATAAGCTAAAACTTGACCCTATAAATTTTTTTTTAAAAAATTGGAGCATTTGGTAATTATGAGACAATTAATAGACTTGCAATAAAATTTTGGAGCTTTTAACAAAATTCTGATTTTGTAATATTGTTTACACTTAAATTTCCTGTCAATTTAAAATTAAACTCATTTATCAATGGTATACTTAAAATAACCTTTAATAAATTCTTTGTTTTGCTTGTTTGAGTGAATTTCAACTGAACAAAAATTGCAACAATGAAAATTGCAAAATCGAATATGCCACTTCAGCACATAAATAAAATCAAAACCCGTTAAAATTGAAAGCAGAAAAGATTCATACATACACTACTTACAGGCTTGGTGGAAAGCAGATTTCTTAGAAGTCCCAAAGTTTTCATCAAGACATCAACATCACTGTCTGTGAGTAACAGGAAGACATGCTCACTTCCCAAGGCAGTCAGAATCTGAGCTTTAATTTTGTGATCAGCTTGGAAAGCCATGTTCATGAGCGCCCATACACCATTCAATCTTAAGAGGGGATCATTCCGACGGGTGAGACCACACAATAGTTCTACAGCACCACACTCCAGGATTGGCTGAGTGGAAAACCACTGGAATGATTATCGAGATCCTTACCATCTCGGTTACCTCCACTTAAGATATTATTATATTTGGAATATAATTTGAATTTTCTTATTTGTGGAGGAATATATATTTTACTGCAAAATTAATGTTTAATTCTTTAAAATAAAAATGCTCCAATACATTTTGAGTTCTTTTTAATTTCCATATTGTGTGATATCCTTATTAATCATTTCAAAATGAAATAAATGGTTTGGTACAGATTTAATTACGCAACTCAAAATTTTATTATTATTCCAAATTTTATTGAATAATTTAGAAAGATTATAATTCAACAAAATTAATGATTTCCTAAACATAAGTAACAAGTATAAAATATTATAACAAGTAAAAAATTCAGTTGTTAAGGAAGCTTGGATACATTTTTGTTATTTAACTCTTTCTTCCAATGGATATCAGTCACTTTTGAAATTTTGAGAATATAACAAATAACTCAGTCTAAGTGATATTCTGTAAAGCTAATTATTTATAACAGAAATCTTAAATCTCAAAACGCAGATATATAAAATTTAGCATTATATTACTAACTGGCCTTTTGATATTAAAACTTTGAAATTATATAAGTATAACATTAATAATAATTTAAGTATAACATAAATAACCAATATATTCTCAGAGAAAAAAATGATTATTTTATAATTCTTATCTAACTCAATTTTAATGAGTTAAAGTAATCTTTATTGCTTACAATAGAACACACTGAACTTTTAAATTATTTTGAAATAGAAAAAATATAGAGTGTAAATAAAAAGAAAAAATTATAACATGTTTTTCTCCCCAAATACAAAATATATTATATCATATACTATACAAAATATACATATTATAAATGAAATAAGTGTTGATTGCTAAATAAAAATCTTCAATTAAATTGTAAGAATGATATAACAAACAAAACTTGCTAACATAAATCTGGAAATTACTTGCTTATATTACTATAAATAGTGGAGTCAATACTTATCAATAAATATTATACAACATCATTTTTTCTTATTATAATTTATCATTTAAATACGTTCTGAAGTCTAATTGGATGATAAAACCATGGTCTTACCACTAGACTTGTAATAAGACCAAGATCTTCAAAGTAGGTTACTTGTTCTTTCTTAAATTTTTTCATATAAGGTCTATTTCGGCTGAAATTTACAGTTTAAGAAATTTTCAAACCCATAGTAGAGAGGACAGTAGGACTTAGCAAACGAGTAATGCTGTAAGGTAGTGAGTTTGATCATGACACTAAAATGTTAAACTGAATACCAAAGTAATGATATTTCAACTATTAATTAATTGTTTTTAAATGAAAGGTTTAAAATTTTATTCTAAAATAATTTATAATCATTGTTTGAATACTGGAAGGATATATGTTTATGCTTCTCATGTGCATATTTATCAGGATGTAGGCTCATATTTTATTTCTGTATATTTCCTTAACATTATTATAATGCATAAACAATATCCAATAACAGTGAAAAATCTACTAGAAATGTATTAAATATAAACATTCTAAAAATTACTATAGCTTACAATAATTATTAAATATAAACATCCTAAAAATTACAATAGCTTACAATAATTAGGGCTTAAAATAACCCCATCGTGATGTCAAACTAAAAATTTCTAATACACAACATTAAATTGGAAGGAAATAATTAAAAAAAATGATTTATTGATAAACAAAAATCTCTTCAATTACAGATAAAAATATTCATATAAAAAAATTTAAGATAATTTATAGAGTACTATAAACTTCAATAAAAGAATATTAAGCATATATATAATTCTCTTCATATATTAAAAGAAAAACTATTATAAGCTGAAACAATTATGCAGAAAATTTAATTATTAATCAAATGCAATAATAAATTTTATAAAAGCATATGATAAAAGGAACATGTTTATTTTCTAAAATTTGATATTATAAACGAGGAAAAGTATTAACATATAACGGCAAGCTGCAGAAGAAATCTGGAAATATTAAAATATCTATTCAAAAATTCATCTTAAATCCTGAAAGCATATATTATGTATAAAATATCACAGAAAGTATTCATGGTAGGTTTTATTAAAATAGGTGTTTTAGTGAATTTACACTGCACATAAATATTTAAAAAATGTTTTCAAACAGCATTATTTTATCTAAAAATAATAATAAATAAATAAAAAAAATACCTAAATCATATTACAGTTATAACAGATAATAAACATACATAATTTGAGTATAACTTATTAAAAGTACTTAAATAACAATATTTATATTTGACAACTTACCTCTTTACTAGGCGAAAATTCCAACAAAAGATTACAAAGAGTACTAGAGGCAACTGTCAATATTTCATCATTGCCATTTTGAAATAATTTCATTAAGGGGCGCCACACAGCATGGTCTTGAAAAGTTGTGCGTAATTGTTGTACAGAACGAGATAAACTATGTAAACATCTCACTGCTGCTAGACGAACACGAAGATTGGGATCAGAGAAAGCACTAACTACATTTTCCATTAAATTTTCAGTATCAATAATCTAAAAGAAAATCATACAAATTTAGTCATCATAGTTATTTGGTTTTGGAATATATTTACTTTGTAAATCTGCATAAAATAACTAAACATTAAAAATTCTATATTTTTCTTGAAGTTAAAAATGAAGCATATAATTTTAATACACAAAAATCATAATCATTAGATTACACCAATTATCAAACTAAAAAGTTTGAAATATATCTATAAAATTAAATAAAATAGTAAATTAACATCGGATTATTATTCAAAAATATAACACTTTTTATTAAATCAAAAATATAACATATATAATTTTATAATGCAATATTTGTAAAATCAGTATTTAGAAGCATATTTTTAAAAGTTACTAAACTGAAAATATACACAGAGTAGATATTATTTTAATGAAACAAAAATTGGAAAGTTTAAGCAAGTTATTAAAAGTGTGACATTGAAGTATAAGTTCTGTATTTATCTGCTAAGATCAAGTAAAAATCATTAAGTGAAAATAGATGCCAAAGTCAAATAAACAAACATAGGTAAATGTCAATAAAATAATGAAATAGTTGAATTGAAATGCAAGTCGCAACTATGGCATGTAAAAAAACAGACTGAATTAAGTCCTATATTATAAAATTTGTTTAGTTCAACGAAATATTCTATATTACATAAAAAATCAGTACAGAGAAAGAAAATAGTATACTTGAGTCTATCAATTTAAAAGCTCCCCTTTTTATCAACTGCATTGTAGTTACTTAAATATCTGAAAAACTATAAGTAGGCAAATTTGCTCTGAACATTTTTAGTTATTTTATTTTCATTAATCTTGCATTTGAAAATGTTTAAACATAATTTTTACAACTTTTTTAAAAATTCAATTTATGATATATTATTTAAATATCATTAATAATAACCAATTAAAAATTTAATAAATACATACACATATACCTAGCTGTACAGGCAAGGAATAGGTCATACTTTAAAGTTAACAAGTTTGAAATTATCACCTGTTATGAAGCATCTCATAAATTTGAGCCAGTCAAGTGACAAAGTCACATCTGAACTGGTTTAACCACAACTTCACTTCACAACTGATCATATCACAACTGAACTTATCCTCTCCATATCAGCAGGAGTTTGGATGTCAGATTAACATGTCTCCAACACACAGAGCTTTAGTGACTCAAAGAGAATGTAGTCGCCCTCCCAATTGCTATGCCCAGCAAGTGATTTTGACTTTGCTAATCTAACAAGAGGTGTGAAGCTACTGAGCCAGTGGGGCTCTTTACAATATACACATTAAAATATTCTATAATACATACTTTAAAAATATAATATACTTTTCATATATAAAAAATAAAGTGCTAAAAAAATATTACTGAATCAATATTCCCATTTTATGATATGGTTATAAAGAAAATTAAATCTGAATATTAATTTTCTCTTTAGGTTACATAAAGTAAAAGAATTCTTATCTAACAACTACTTTTTCCAAAAAATTAATTCAAACTCACTTTTCTTCTAATATCTTCATCATTAGCTGCAAGAGATGCAAATGCTTTAAAAGCAGCTTGCTTCATTTCTTGTGCCATTTTTACTTCCTGGACAACCTATCATTGAATAATACAGTAATAAGAAGTTTATGAAAAATTTGAAAGTAACTTAAGAAAACAATATATTACAGAATATTGCAGATAATGAGGCATTAAGAATAAGATGACTTTTAATGTTTTATCCACAATATTTGCATGTATATTCATAAGATTTTCTGAGATTTCAAAATGAATGTTTACAACTCCATGGAGATCCAATCTTTACATAAATTTATGCAAAAACAGTATTCTGGCCATATAATCATTTACTCCAGGCGCAAATCATTTTAAACTCTTCTTAATGCGGTGTGAACATATTTTTTATTTTATTTATTGTTGTAATTATGCTAGAAGTAAACAGCATAAAGTGTGTCAATTAATAAGCAGGTAACCATCAACAAGGACTATTTAGTGCAACTTGTGACATAATACTTCAAATGATCGTTAGAAAATGCAAGCAAGGAAATTGAAACAAATTTCTCGTGGGACATGGCGTTATCAGTATTTTCTTTCTCACACATACACTTCCTATTTGTTTTAGGAAGGAGATTCTATGTTAATCGTAATTCATATCAAAATATTTTTTGGTAGCAGTATTTTTACATGAAATACAATCAAGTGAATCAATTTTATATATTAGTACACTGAAAAAAAAAATCCTTTTTTATTTAATAATATATATTTTTTTAATGGCTGATAAAACAGTTTGATACGTAAAAAATTAAAACAAGAAAAAATAAATAATAACTGTAAATTTCAAAACAAAACAGAAGAGCTCCATTAAAAATAATAAAACATTTTATCATTTAAAAAAAAAATGTAGGAAAAATGGAAAAAAAATATCACTTAATTATTTTATTAGTTTTAAAAGGAGCATAATTCTAATAAAGTATGATTACCACAAAAAAAGATAGTTTTCCTGATAAACAGTTAAAAACTTTAGTAAAGATATATGCTAACTTTATAATGGTATCTTCTCATTATAGAGCCAACACTGGTTTTCTTTATTTTTTAGCAATTAAAAAACATAACAATCAAAATAATTATTAAAATAACATAAAAAAAAATATACTGAAATTTAAAACACTAATCAATGCACAGTGAAATATTAATAAATAATGATAAATAACAGATATAAATATCAGAAAGTCACAGATATATAACTATTTTTAGACTTTAACATTTAACTTATCAAATAAAATGAAAGAAAAATTTATGAAATAAAAAACATTCCAAAATTGTATGCATCTGATTCAAAAAATCATTTAGTTCACAGCCCACTTCAGCAAAAACTTTAAATAAGCTTCAATAACTTTGGAACTTTTGTCATTTAATCTTATTTCTAAATCTTTTTCTTTAGTTCAGTTTTATTACTATTACATTGCTTATAATTATTGCTACACTTGTTATAATTAACATGAATATTAAGGCCAGTTTTATTTCACACTAATTTACTGATTTAATATTTCATACATGCATCATTAAAGCTGTGTTCACATAAGCTTTGTAAATGCTTAGAAAATTAACCAAGTATAAAAATTAGTAATGGAAAAGTGAACTGAAAATAATATTAAATACTTTATCATATTTTCATATTTTCTTCTATATAATCTGCTGATTATATGTTAAAAAGTTTTGAATTTTATTGTGTATTATACGCTGCCAGATAATTTGATTTAAAAAAAAAAAAAAAACTCTTTATAAGAAAAGCTTACAAGAAAGTTTTGAAAGAAATATTGTTTGTGTTTCATAAAATAAATAACAGGTAGAGCCATGACACAGCAGACTTGTTTCAGTTATAATCAGTTTAGTTCAATTATGTTCAATAAAGAATTTGGTTCCTCGGAAATATATTACAGATTCAATTTGCTAACATTATTTCACATCTTGTTTTGATGTGAGCTGTTTCATTCTTAAAATATTAAAATTCATATATCGTCATATAGAAGTGAAAACATTTAAGTTACACAGATTTTAAATTAAAAACTAATAAAAAATGGCAACAAACTTGTTAATGTGAATTAAAAAACAAATCAAGCGCTGTACAAAAAAAAAAAAAAAAAAAAAAAAAAAAAAAAGAAAAAAGTATCCAATACCCAAAATAATCCATTTCTTTCATTTAATTATAAGCAATTTTTAGTAAATATATTTTATTTGTTAAAAATTACAATTATTAACAAATTTATTTTATTTTAAAATATGTCTAACATTGTTTTAAAAGTTATTAGAAATTAAAAATTGATAAGTTTTACTAAAATCTTCCCAGAATTATCGCTTTTGTGCTTTCATCTGAGTTTATTTTATCAGTATTTGCGATGAAATGGATCCAAAGAGATCTTTCTTAAAATAAATGTTTTTTTCCAGTACAATTTACTATATTTTTAATCATACTGAGCATTTTTTATTTTATGTGACACTTATAGTATCAGCAGTATATATTTTCTACTCTTCACCCAAAAAAATTGTTGTGGATTATATGCCAATGGGTTTGTTTTCTTTTAATTTAAAAAAAAAAAAAAAAAAAAAAAAAAAAAAAAAAAAAAAAGAGAGAGAGAGAGAGAGAGAGAGAGAGGGAGAGATTTAGTGGATAATATTTTGCTGTTTATATACAGAAAAAAATACAGTATATAGACAGATATGCTTAATTTCTAAAATTTGCCTATTAATAATTCATAAGCAAATATTAAAAAAAGTTTAGATAATAGATCTAAACTGATAACTTTTAGTCTCAGAAAATATTTGGAGTGAATATATTATTATGATGGGAATACAAGAAATATAAAAGTTAAAATGTAATAGTGGGCCAAACATTTATAGAAAATTTGAAATCAATATTTAGTATACATTTTTAAAAGAGGGCAAATTTTTTACTTGGAACATTGCAATATTCTTAAATTTTTAAAAACATTACAATATTCTCAAATTTATAAAAATTCATAAAATAAATTTTTGGACAGTTCATAAATTTTCCAATTTTAAAGGTTTGTGGAAACCTTGAATAGCAAGAATTAATAGCCCTTATTATAATTAATATACAGTTAAAAATATTAGAGTAAGAGCGTTGTATAAATGAGACAGATACATAATGATAATAAATATAAAAATTCAATGTTCTTAGCAAAAATGACTGTACATTATAAGTACAGTCATTTTTGCTAAGAACATTGACAATTGTACATTCAATGTTCAGCTCAACTAAAAATTTGCGGTAATATTCAACATTTTAAAAATATCGCAGTTACCCTAGTTACTGTGTCATTCTTAGAATCTTCATCATTTACATTTTCGTCTCCATTTTCGGAATTTTGGTTTGGAGAACGATATTTCAAAAGTTCTGATAAAGTTGGTATCAAGTGATCACTTATGCTGGCAATCCTCTGAAGTTCAGTATCAATTTCAGTGAGGTATGCCAAGGTTTCTGCTCCCTCAACTCTTTCTTCTGGGGATACATCTTTTTGACACATTCGGACTAATGTTGGAAGAGCCTAATAATTAGAAAGTTGACATACAACATTATGTAAAAAAAATAAAATAATAATAAAAAATACCATTTTAAAGGAAAAACACTTATGGCCAACATTTTATAAATAGATACAAAATATTTAAAATTTAATTTCAAAAATTCAGTGTTTGTTGAAATATTTTGTGTCTCAATGATTGTTGATGTGTTAGATAATAAAAATACATAATTTCAATAGAAGAGGAAAAAAATGGATGATTTTTGTATTAATGTTCCAGCACCTTTGTTTAATTCCAGTTTTAATTTTAGATTAAAATCAAAAACACAAGCCAATTAACAATTAAAATCAAATGCTTTAAAAGTTGTTTTATTTTAACATTTTTTTACCTAACATACTGAATCAATTCTAAAATATTAAACATGAATAACAAAGATAAATATATATTAAATGAAACAAGCACTTTTGTAGAATTTTTTAATTGTTTAACCTTTTTAAGATTTTATTCTTTACAGAAAGATATAGGGTACATTCATTTTAAAATAAGTTTATTGTATTAAAGAAGGGGTATATGTTATAATATTTTATATTTATTTATGTAAATTATAAATTTATTCAATATTTAAGATTATAACATTATGCAATTATATGAAGCTATTTCATATTATGTGTTTCTTTTGTAAAATCACTATAAAATAGAGACTTTTTGTTATTCTTCAAACATCCAGGTAATAACAAGCTTATAACAGAAGTTACAAATAAAATTAAAACTTTGCATAAAATTTGATATATCCAATGATAAATGTTTAAAATTTTATTATTGGTAAATAACAAATATTGTACAAAATATTGACATGTGAAAAGATTAAGATGCTTCTTTTATTTCTTCATGAATTTCAAATAAAAATTTAAAAAAAAAAAAATAAAAAAAAAAAAAATTTTCAAAAAAATATTTTAAAAAAAAAATAAAAAAATATATAATTAATTTCAATATATTCTAGTAAAATACTTAAATATAATATTTCAAAAAAATAAATGCTAACTGAAATGAAGCTTGAATTTTAAAAAATTGTACATGTATCTGAAATAAATATTTCAAATTTATATAAATATTCTCATCAACAGCATTGGCATGACAACCCTTCTCCCCATGTGCCTGAGCCTTCCTCCCCATTCTGCCCTTCTCCCAGCAATTGATTTCCAATTCTTTACTTCTAAAATGCAAAATGACAAAGTCCTCATCCATAAATTTTCCCTCTCTTTCTGGGCCTTCCTCTTGGTTATTGTAATGAAAGGGACTGAATTAAAAACTCTTAGCACTATTTTGGACTCATTCTTACTACATAACTAATGCAGAACTGCTCATAAAACTAAGCAGAACCGTCCATCAAATTCTACTTAATTTTATGGACTTGATAATATCATTGCTACTCGAAAATCTTATATATTTAGTCATATCTTTTTTTTCCCCAATTGTTATTATCAAGAATAATGTCAAAGATAATTTGCAGGATCTACCTTTCGAAGGTCACTAAAATCTTTTCTTTTCTTTCTTTCTTTCTTTTTTTTTTTTATAATCCATGGCCCTTAGTAATAAGTCAAAACTGACTTTTTTAATACCTTATACACCAAGATCTTTGTCTTTCTTTTTTATTAAGTGAGATTTCAAGCATGATCTTAAACTGAAGAAACAGCGATTGACTTTCATAATTCTTTTTCTGATTTCATGTTAATTTGGTAATTTCTGATCCTAGATACTGATTTTTTTTAGTTTTCAATTTAAAAGAATATTTTAAACCATTTAGGGGTAATTTCCATTTTACCATAATACATGCATTTTGTTTTCCCCACATTTTTCTAGTTGATTTCTCCAGTGACCTGGTAGAAAACTCTGCTTTCATGGCTGATCCTGAGAGATTTGACTTCATTAAGTTGGTTCACTTATTTGCATTCTTTTTTGTTTTATGTACTTTCTTTTCTTCTCTACATGCTTATATTCATCATCAATTGAATTTTCTTTTTTTCTTGATTAGGAAAATTCAATTGATTAGGAAAAATGTTAAGCGTGTTTTTATTTTCATTGACCTTTCTGCACTCTTTATTAAACCAGTTAAATCTTTTTGATTTTTTTTTTTTTTTTTTTTTTTGTCTGACAACTTATTTGTAGTTGATAGAATAGAATCTTCAAGTAAATTGCCATTTTATTTATCTCATTACTTTTTCTTTAGCTCAATTGAGCTAAGGGAAATTACTAAGCTTAATTGAGAGTTGAGTTTCAGATTCCTTGTAAATTTGAGAATCATTCAACTTTTCATGCTCAAATCTTACAGAATTGACCTTTTTAATTTATCTCATTCCTTACCAGAGAAATATTTTCCCTTACCTTGCAGGTCCCTAAATAATGATGAAGTTTGCTCATCTGAAACTTTTCACATAGAAAATTAGCAATATACCTAGAACTATTTAAACATATGGTCAATTTGATTGCTGAGGGATCCAGATGAGGATCTCTAAATTGGCTGGTGAATGAAAACACGTGCTTCCAATTAAATCATGAAAGGCAGCAAAACTAACAAGCCAGACTAAATTATCATTTAAAATATCACGTAGAGTATAATTACCTAGAACTGGTATAAATTCTTTCTCATGACCAATTTTGAAGTTGAAATCATCCATGATGATTTTCACATTATATCCAGGGCAGAAGTCTCAAAGGTAATCTAACTCATCATAGAATAAATCTTTCTCTCCTCATCTCCTTCAGTCAAAGCATATAAAATTTCCCTTTAAACACAGAAGACAAAGTCTTAGGGAGCTGGCCTGGAAATCCATGACCATTTGGCTAAGTTTTTTGTTGAGAATGAAACCAATTCCATATATGCATTTTGCCTTATGACATCTGTAGATTGTATGTCCTCTCTTTTCCAAGATTCCACAGCCAGCCCAGCATATTTCCTGTATAGCCAAAAAAGTCTAATCTATATAAGTCTATTGGCTTAATCAGCAATTGCAGATTTTTACACAGGTACAGAATATGTATATTCCAGTATCTAAATCTCATATCCTTGGATTGTTTCCTGGTCAAATTCTGTAGAGGCAGTTGAGTATTTACTTCTTTGGATTTCAAAACTAGCTGATTTTTTTAAAGAAAGATTATTAGCCTCATGCCCAACCCCCAACTTTGAGGGGACAATTCCCTGATCTAATTCCTAGAAGCAGAGTATTCAGCTATAACTCTGGACATTGGGTAGCTGAAACATCTTGGAATCGCCACTCCACATACCCAGTCAAATGAGTGAGTAAGTCCCTGAGGAGTTGTGAAATAAAATTGACAATTTAAAATAGCTGAAAAACAATTAAAATACCAACTAAATTATGAAAAGTCAATTTAAATGAAAACATGATTGTTTTTCATGAAACACTGTACATACTTTGTACACTATTCTGAAATCATCAGCCATTAATGCACCAGACCTGAACATATAAGTCATACTGGAAAAGAAAATTAATTTATATTAATTACTAAGTGGTTTGGAAAGTTCTCAAAATATAAATTATTGAGATTAAAAACAGTTAAAAAAATTTACTTATGTTATTAAAGGAATACCATACTTTTTTTAAAAATATAGCAATTGTTATTATAAAATTCTTATTGAGTTACTATTCTGAGTCTAAAGAGTAGAAACAATAAATAAATAATAAATGTGAGACAATTTTTTACAATGGATGTTATGCGTCCCAACAAACTTCTACCAAATTACTTTACCCACAACATTATTTCTTTTTAAAAAAAAAACTTTTAGGTTTTAGCTTTAATAGGATATTACTAACTACATAATACTTATTTTGTAAGAAAATTAAGTCTAATTGTTTGAAAAAATAAAAACGATTTAAATACAATACATTAAGCTATTTTAATAATATGTAATATACTCAGATATTATGAAATGTTAACAATCAACTAATTAACAATATTTTAATATTAAGACGCAAAATATATTTATTTAACATAATAAAGTTTGAGACAATTTTATGTTCTCAAACTGTGGTTGTTATTCATATTCTTCTATTAAGAAATATATGAATACATTGCATTGCATATATTTTTTAGTAGAAGAAGAATAAGTAAAATCCATTGATTTGACTTATTCTTCAACTAAAATAAGTAAAAATTATACCAAATTACTTTGCTCATGGTTTTGAATTTTAGATTTTTGTAAATTTATTAGATTACAAATATTTAAATTTTTTTGTTATTTATTATTAGATTTTAAACAAAGTTAATTCATCACTAGAATAAAATAAGATATTTACTATGATTTTTAAAAGCTTATACTTTTTCATATTACTTGCATTAGAGTATCTTTAGTCATCCAATAATTAAAATTAAATTATATTTTAAATCATTTTATTTCTTAAAAAATTATTAAGAATTTAGAATAACTATAAGGGGAAAAGTATTAATCTTATTAATGCAATCAGTGGCTATCACGCAAAGGAAAATTTTGCAATTTAATATTCTAAGAACCTATGTTCTATCACTGGAGTGATTAAGAAATAATTTAAGCTGATACACATAATAAATTTAAAATCATGAAGTTTTTGGTGAGAATTTATTTGTCAATTAATTGTTCCAGCCTAGACTCCCATCATATTCATTACATGTATAATATAAAAGAAAACAAAAACTAATAATTTCACAGAATTGAGTTCTGGAAAATATTATTTTATTCTGGTTCACGAAATAGAATAACATCAAAAGATTATATTATTAATGTAATTAATTGTTACCATTTGGCTGCAGCTAATTGCATTTCTGTTGATTTATCTCTACTCATTAAACCAACTAAAATATCAGGTACAGACTTGCCATTATGATTTGCTGAAAATAAGGGGAAAAAATCATAACAAGTTCTCATTTTAAATTATAAATGGCAATAAATTTGCTAATCATACTAACAAGTAGCAGCTAATTCTGATGCTTTTTCATTCTGATAGCATATTTGAGCTAAGCAATGCAAACTAGGCAATTGGACCTAAAATATAAAAATATATTACAATTAAATTTTTGATTTTAACTATTTAAACATAAACAGCTATGTTTTAAAAATATGAATTTCTTACTCTATAAACAGGACTACAAAGTAAAGGTGTCAAAAGTTCTAACACACCATTTTCACACAGAAATTCTTGTTGCTCATAATTCTGTAAAAATTTTATAAAACATAAAAAATGTATGTAGATACATATTAATCTAATTCAATACTAAATTATACAATTATTACAAATTAAGTAATATTCAGCAATCTAAGGTACATAAAATAAAAAATAAAATAAAGTAATTTTATCCAACATCAAACATTTTGAATTGGAGGCAAAAAAATCTACATACTGTTTGAGAAAATTTTCTTTTATATTAAAAATAAATCAGAAAGACTTCTAAGCAGCAATTATTTAAAAAATTAATTTCTACTCCTTCAAAATGAGAAGACTTTATCTTTTGTATAAGCAGCATAATACATATAAAAAATTTAAAATTAAATATAAATTTCAAACTTAGAAGTGCAAGTTATAAGTAATTTGAAATATTAGTCACATATTTTTGCACCATAATATCAATTTGATTTTAAAAAAATAAATTACTAAAATTTGGTAACACATAAAAATGTTTCTTCTATTTTGTAAAATAAATAAATAAATTCATAAAAAATAAATTTTTCTTGGTTTACTTTTATTGGTTTTTCTTCAAAGTTTAATAATTTTCATAAATGATTAATTTAGGAAAATAGTAAACACACAGTAAAATAAATTTTGAAACATTTTTGTTCTAATAGAATCCAAATGAACAAATTAGTTTAAACAATGAACAAATTAGTGCATTGTTACACAATATATGAAATAAATAATATTACAATGTAAAAGGCCAAGTTTCTTTAAAAAAGCATTTTAGAATAATGAAATTCAAAAGGATGGCAAATTACAAATTAAACAAGTTTTATCCAATTATTTGCTCATAAAATCTGAAAATAAAATATTTTGTATCATATCTACTAATTTAGTGTAAATAATGAAGGCATCAGATATATCATAGAAACAGTTATCATTTTGGGTACAAGAATTATTTTAGGAATTATAATGGATATTATTCCTTGCTTTATAAT
Organism: Latrodectus geometricus; assembly: GCA_026290005.1. Lineage (NCBI taxonomy): Eukaryota > Metazoa > Arthropoda > Arachnida > Araneae > Theridiidae > Latrodectus > Latrodectus geometricus. The sequence continues at coordinate 553,870 of JAPDSC010003557.1, read as the reverse complement.
TAAAGTAGAATTGTAATTAAATCAATAAAATATATCTAAAATAGAAATTTTGTTTATGAAATATAAACTTCCCCAATTTATATTGAAAAAATTAAAATAATGAATTAAATAAATTCCATATCAATAAGTGTAACATCATTTCAAGGCTGAGAGACAGAACAAACTATATGTGATACCTACAAAACCATATCTTTTATTAAATTCTACATTTTTATTTTAAATCATGATGATAAATCATGTCAACCATGACATACAAATTTATAATTTAAGTTTCAAATATTACCCGACAGCCACAACTCAACATGGTCATGACACATTCTTGAACAGTTGGTGATTGTTCCTTAGCCATAGACACTAAATGGGGAATAAGTGTTAAGTCATCATAAAGTACTTCAATTGGAGCATCTTTTCTAGAAAGCACCGTACGCAAACACCTTAAACAGGCTTCAGTTAACTTTGTATTGGTACTTGTTGCCAAGGCTAAAAATGAAGAATCATTAAAAAAATGTAGTTATGTTATAAATATCTTTATTTTACACTTACAATTTTAAGACTAAAGACTTTCAAAATTTCACACATTAAATTTTAACCTTTTATACATGAATGTTAAATACTTAACTTTACCAAATAATATAATATACAAAAAAGTTTACAAACCATAAAATTACAAAATCTTACCTATATAACTAACTAAATTTTAATAAGATATCAAACCTATTCAGTGTGGATTTTAAACTGAAAAAAACCATCAATCTTTAAACTGGAAAAATTATTGCTTGAAATTATTAATTCAAAGTTTGATTCAAAACATAAATATTCATTTATTTCAAAAGAGGAAAATAAAATGTTTGTATAGAAAAGGTAGCTATCTAAAAATTAACACCTGTTTGAAATTAAAAAAATGTAATTAGTTATTCTAAGATTAAAAATTTAAAACTCATTCTCATATTAGAATGTAATAAAATATGTTGATAAATAATTAAAACAAATAAGAATAATACAAAAAAAATTATAAGTTACAATAAGACCTTAATATAACATCACCTCTAAGGAACCAATAAAAATAACTCAAAGAATGAGACAACTCTCAGTAATGAACAAAGCTTATTTGTTCTTTAAAACTTTTGTTAAAATAGAACATCTAAGTGTTTTTATAGGCAATAAATGTAATAGTAGTATGCAAGCTATAAAAATATTTAAAAAAAAAATTGAATTCAGATTAATTTTCAACAATTTTAAAATATAGCAGAATTAAGCAAGATATTTTCATGAAAATGTTACTTAAAGCTTTTCATGAAATAAACACTAAGAATGCTCTTTTACAAAATTGAGAAATCTTCAAAAATGCCCACTAATGTACACTTTTTTCCTAGTAACACAAATTAAATTTTAAATATATTTTCACTATTGTATAAATTCCTTATACTATACCATGAGTTGTTTTTCAGCAATGATAATTTTGGGTTTCCTCATTAAATCTAAGTTATTTCCTATAACAGTAATATTAACTTGGCATATTCTGCCACCATTAATAACAAGTTCATATTGACATTTTTAAAAGAATAAGAATAATTTTATTTTTTAAACAGAAAGTTGTGAATGAAAATAAAATATGGAAATAATATTTTTACAGTTAAATTAATTTTTAAATTTGACAATATTCAAAGTTGTAAAACATTAAATTTTAATTGTAATACTTAAATGTATGAAAAATATAAGTACTGATATGACAAAAAGCATTTGTAAAACATATTTTTTATAATTATGTGAAATAATAATTTAAATGAGGTGTTACACTAAAATAATATAAAATACATACATCTTAATAAAGCTCCAATAAGGCCAGAAGCTAAAAGATCTTCAATATGTTTATCTGTTCCTTTCGCTAAACTACCCAATGTAACTGCAGTTTCAATCATTAATTCTTCACTACTACCCTTGTCAGTTAAGAGTTGGTAAAGCCTAAAATGAAAAATAAATTAGCAGAAAAACTCCTATTTAACATAAAAAATGCATAAGTTAAAATTTTTTTGCATAATTAGTTCATATATTTTTAAGTGATATGTACATCTAATGAATGTAGTTTCTATCCACATTATATGGATTATGTGAAAGTTTGATGGTTAATGGGAATTAAGTTTTGATTTTGTAATTTACTGGGGGTAAAGACATGGTAAAGCCTAAAATGAAATGATGGTGAGTAGTGATACATGATGGATGAGTAGTGTCAGAGAGAATAAATGGTTGGTTGTTTTGATTACCAAAGGTAGTGGCAGTAACATTCCTAGTTGATGTGAACTATATATCTTTTAAAAATCTAAATAAATGTCTAAAAATATTTATGTCAATGTTTAATAAATGTGTCGTGTAGAACAAACGTATTTTGTGTTAGTCAACTATTCTGGAAATGACAGGCATCACAGATTACATCAATTTTAAAGAATAATAATTCTTTCATTTAGCTCTAAGATCCAACATAATATGGACCTTTCTTATGTTTTTTCTTTTTTTAATTATAATTATTAAATAGCAAAAATTCCTAGATTTAGAAATATGATTAAATAAACTTATGACAGATCAAGCACATATGGTAAATCACCTTAAATATCATATTTAATGAAACGTTAAAATTTCAAATAAATGTTTAACTCTTTTAATACCTTAATCACACATTTCTTTCAAATTATTATAGTTATACATTGCAATATTACACTTTACATTAAAAATATTATGTATATAATGAAATTGTGAGGATATAATTTTGGAATAAGTTAATAATTACAGAAGTTTATATAACTAAAAAAGCTATAAAGTGCAATATTTTAGAATAAGAATGAGGAACAAAAAGTTTAAGATGAAATAATTATATATTATTTTTGTTTAAATTTTCATTATTGCTATTTTATATACTTTATACATAAATTCCCACTTAAAATTATGATATTTTTACTATTAGCACCTTTTGAAAAATCTAATTTAGTTTAACAGCATTCTGAATTACTATTTTACCCATTACTAAATAACTTAAAGATATATTATTACTATCAGCATTTTTAAAAAGTTACCCAATCTTTACAAAAAGGATTTTCAAACTTTCACACAGTTACTGGAACTTTAATGAAAATAACATTAATTAAAAAAATACTTTAGCAGTTCCATTACAAAGATACAATTCATATTGCATTTTTAAATACAAAACTATAATGAATAAATATTAATATAAAAAGGAAAAGTAAACAAAAATTTAACAATTTATTAAACTGAATAACAATTTGACTTTTTTTATAACACAATATACTATAACGTCACCATTATTGTTTGCAAACCCCCAGAGATAATTCTAGAATTTCAATGGAATTTAACACCTTTTTTCAGCTGTGCAATAGATTGAGTCTTCCTTCAGCAAACATAGGTACTATGCTCAACCAAGTAATTGTAACTGAGTGTTAATATAAGAATTGCAAACAGGATTCGTGATGGACAAATGTAACTTCTCAATTTGGAATCACTTAGTGGGGCAGAAGCATTCAGAGAAACTGTCTTCTGATTTGAATCGGTGGTGTGGCCGGAAATAATAGTGACAGAGTGATGCCAGAAGAAGGTTCTAGAAATTACTGGAACACCAGGTGCTTGTGAAAACATTGTTGCCTCTTCACCCTTTCTGGTTTGAATTGGTGGTGTGGCCGGAAATATTAATAGGAGAGTGACGTTAAAAGAAGGTTCTAGAAGTTACTGGAGTGCCAGGTGTTGTGGGAGAGTTGATATATAAAGAGCAAGCCTGTTAAGGGACAAGGGTTTGGAGCTACCCAGGCTTTGCTGAGAGATTGCTTTCGAGAGAGTCCCAGGGCGGACAAGTCTACACGAAATAGTGAATGTGAGTAGCTTTTAGCTCCTGAAAACGGAGATCGTCAGACCTCAAGCCTCCTGTATTTTCCGGATAGAATCATAGAGTGATCTTCCGAGACTGCTTTCCGAGTGTGGAATTTAGAACTCTGTTTCCTAGTACCTGCAAGGAGTCCCCTCCCCAACCTAAAGTACTGTGAACGTTCCAGAATTTGAGGAATTCATCAGTTTTCCTGGAGTCTACAGTTTATGAAAGTTCCTAGTAAATTATCCTATAAATTTATAAATAAATATTTAGTCAGAATATTAATTTGTGTGAGCATATTCTTTAGCGGCCTTGCCTACCTATAGTTCAGCCTACCCAGGCTGAGTACGCAACAATACCAAAGATAAAATAACCAAATCAATAAAAATAATCTTTTATGTAAAATTTATTAAATGAAAGGAAAACATAAAATACATTAAAAAAATAAGTAAAAATTCTGAAGTAAATGATAAAATATCCAATTATTTTCTAAACAAATAAAATGAATTTATACTTTGAATAGTTCTTGCAATAAAATGATATTATTAATAAGAACATTTTCTAAAGTAAACATAGTGATTTTGGAAAGTAAATAGATAAGAGAATAGCAAAAATTGATTCTTTAATTTATTTTAAATGATTAGAAACAAATTTGCTTATACAAAAAAAAATAAATAAATTAGATGCATTAAAAAAATGTCACTATACATTTAAGATAAATAAACTACAAAATGTCATTATAATAGATTAGATCTTAATACATTACCTTGGCAAAACACCCATTTGAATAACTACTCCTTTCTGTTTATTGCTACCAATAACTGAGTTTTTTAAATGCCTAAAAAAATATAAAAGAAAACCTTTTCTTATGATTAGATTTAAATATATCATAAAAATAATAAAATAATCACAAAAACTGTCAAAAAATATAACAGATATTTATTTATGAAGAAGTTTAATTGTTAGTCTGTTTGTCCAGCAAATTTTAGTCTGAGATTGGCTATACAGATTAGAGGGAAACTTATATCAAATTATCAATCTCTGGCAAGCAAAATAAAAACTCTATATTTCACTTCAAAATTTTGATTATAGCTTTTGTCATTAAATTAAGAGATAAATGATGCTGATTTAAACTCTTAAAATCATTTATGATACAACATAATTAAATTAAGACATCTAATACTCTGCTTCGAAAATCTTATAATTTCAAAAAAGAAGCAAGTGCTTGTTTTTATCCTTTTTAAAATTGCCATTTATAATTGCTGGGAGAGTAGAGAATAATTTTTAATAACATCAAATTCCCATTTCTTTCTACATTCCTATAGAGCAACTTTTGGTTAAATGATGTTTATTCATTTTATTTTAAAAAGCTTTTCTTCATTGCAGCAAATGATTTTGCTTTTTCCAATATGATTGAATGGGGATTAAGAGTCCAATTTTAATTAGATTAATTTTCTAGCTAAATAATTTACAAACATCCACAATGCATTTAATTAGCTCCTAACAAACCATAGTGTTTTAAAATGTGGGCAACTTTAATTTGTTCAAAACAAATTTGTTTTTATGCCTAAAATGAAACTTCAATAAATAGTGAGTTTGTTTTAACTGTTTGAATTTTTGCTTATTTTGGCATACTATATATAAAAATCTAATTTAAATCCTCCTTTTTTTGTTGCATTAATAATTAGAATTAAACTATAATTTGCAATACTTATTATATGTGCTAAATTGTAGACTTTCAGATTTTCCTAATATAAACTTTAGTCAAAAGCAAAAAATTTTTAATTCCTTAATTTTTTATTTATTTCGGTAAGCTGCATAAAAAGAAATCTAATATTAGTTTGTTTGTTTTTTTTTTTTTAAATAATACACATTATTTTAAAAACTGATATACCTGAAATTTAAATACACATTTTCCTCTAATAAAATCTATACTAGGCAAGCATGCAATAAATCAAAAATCAACTACAAATTCATTGAATCAGGTGTAAAATGATTTAGATGAAATACAGTGAAAAGTATACATTCACAACTAGTTTTAAACATTGCTTGATATTTTCAGTATAATTTAGAATGTAGCCAAAAAACTGAAGAATGCCAGGGAAAGACTCATAGTTAAAATTTAAATACTATAAAAGAAGTGAAGAGTTCATTTGTCTATTAGCTTGTCAATGATTATAGTAGCACAAATAATAGAAATACTTGATCCAGATTTCAATAATTTTAAGAACTTGATTTAAATAAAAAATTGCATTAGTTAAAAAGCTTTGTATAATGATATAATTAATATCAAAATAAAATATGTAATTACTACCTGCCTATTTACATAAAACTTAAATGATAAAGATATAATTACTCAAATCAAAAGTTTCCACTTAATGCTTTAAAATGAATTAAATAGCTAAAAAGTTTAATTTGCAATAAATATTAACAGAAATATAAATGAATGCATTAAATTACATTTTCGGTTATAAAAAATAGGTTAAAATACCATGCAAAGTTATTTAAATAGCAGTATTTATTTTTTAAAAAAAAAATTATACATGCTTTTGCAATTTGTTATACATAATACTCTGATGTGCACATATATTGGAGAGAAGGGCAAAAATTTAGACTTAATAATTTCAGTTGTTCTGCTCATTTATTTGTTATATTTTAATTTGCTTAAACTATTATATATTATACTATTATAAATAAACTATTATATATATAAACAAATATTTTGCTCTGTGAATTATTTCAGTATGCTTAAAGTAAAATAATTCACAGAGCAAAATATTTTAGAAGTAATGATTTATATTTTGGTTAAAGTATAAGAAAACAATACAATAGTCACTCATTTTTACAAACTCATATGGACAGGAAAGCAGTTCTTAAAATAGATAAATAATATATTAGATTACTAAGATCTAATTTTTTTACCAAGACTCAAGAGACGGCAACATGAGCTTTGCAGTTATCCAAAACTAGAACTTAACAATTCTCTGATAAAAAAATATTAATTAGACGAGAGTCTAAGTCTCATGGCTAATTTTCATGAATGCTTCTAGTCAACCAAGCTTTAATATTAACATGATATGTACATGGTATTTTCCGAAACATCTAGGCTTTAAACATTTTTTATGAAAAGCAAAGGCAATTTTTCTGTTTCATTTATGCTGGCAATGAGAAACACTATAACTTGTTGCTCCTCTTTTTTTACCTTACTTTTAGTGACTTCAAAACAAAGTGTTCTTTTGGGTAAGGCAAACTTGTCTTATCATCACTGAGAACAATTTTTGTGACATACTCAGAAAGTAGTAATTTTAATACTCCTTTCCATTCAATTCCCAAAATTTTATTCACAGCTCCCTTGATGCTTTGAAACCTTTTATGTTAAATTTAATAGCCAAACAGTTGGATTTCTATTTAATGACATAACCATCTAAAGAAATGTTCATTCCTCTTGTCTTTCTCAGCTAAGCAAGAAAATGTTTAATTAAACTTTGTTTGCTTGAAATGAATGAAAATATTAGGTTTTTTACTTCTCCATGATATTTTCAGGGGGAGGGAGCACTTTTACTGGTACTGTTTTCTTATCAAAGATTTTTTTTTTCCAGTTTTTAAATTTGGGGCAGAAATTGCTTATTGGAATTCCAGATTTTTTGTCACTTTTTCTTATTTAGTATTTTGTCTATTTCTTATAAAATTTCCTTTTTATTTCAACGGATAAAAATGTTCACTTATTCAACATTGAAAAATCCTCAATGGATTCATCTTAATAAATTTGCCAACATATGAATATAAATTGAGCTATTCAAATTAAACAAAACTAACAACTGAACAATAAAAACTCAAACTTTTAGATATTTTTCAGAGAAATATCTCTAAAAGTTTGTACAGTAGCTCACTACAGCAGAGACCTTTTGGTATTCTGATGTACAGAGAGGATAGGAGGCTGAATTTAGCACCACAGTTTTTTTCTAATCAAATATCTGATATATATGTGTCTTTGACTATTATTCCAACAATGTCTGGAATGCTTACACGTGTTGCTTTGTTGTTCAAGAATGATTCAAGTTCTCCGGTATTATTTAAAAAAGAATTCAAACAAAAATTGAAAGAACAACAGATCATGAAAAAATAAAAAAATGCAAAACAAACTGTTAGTCAGAAACAAAAATTTGCAAAATACATTCTTCAAAATCTTAGTTGTTAAATGGGGTTAAAATAAGCATTGTGTCTAAGGCAGGCAGCAAGCCTGCACACCGTTACTAGGACACAGTGGTTGACCACTAGCTATCCATAAAATGAATGAAGTTCCGTTAGACTGAATTGAGTCTAAGCTTCCCACCAAACAAAATATTCAGCATGTTTAATTTTTCCATCCACAACTAAGCAATGGTCTCACGTTTTACACCCCATTCATGTGGTGTATATAAAAATGTGCTTTAAATTTTCTAAGGAAATTGAAGAATATATAATTGATTGTTTTTAAAAATAAGCTTATTTTAATAGATTAACATTTTTTTATAATTTAATTTTTTTATAATACAAATGTTTATTTATTATTTGATTATATTTTTTCCAGTGTATAATTTGTGGATTATGTGTCAAAAAAAGTTTCAAACTTCACTATGCATATCATATGCCACTGCGGATAATCTGATAAAAAAAACATTTTCAACCAAAAAAGCTTACAAAAAAGTTTTGAAAGAAATGATGTTTATGTTTCATAAAATGAATAACAGGTGGCGCCACAACACGGCTAATTTATTTTAGTTCTCATCAGCTTTGTCCAATTACATTTCAAGAACGAATTCAGTTCCTCAGAAATAAATTGCAATTATCTAATACTAATTCGCATTTTGTCTTGATGTGAGCCGTTTTGTTTTGAAAATATTCAAAATTTTTTATATTTCATCATACAAAAATGAATAAGTTTAAGTTACAAATGGAAATTTTAAATTAAAAGCTATAGAGACAGCAAACGAAAAAAATGGGGCAAACATGTTAAATGTAAAGTGCAAAGCTAAGTATGTGCGGTACAAAATAAAAAAGCATCCAATGCGAATTTCGAAAAAAATCCATTTCTTTCATTTAATTATTAACTAAACAAATACATTTTATTTTTAAAATATGTGTAACCTTGTTTTAAAAGTTATTAGAAACTAAAAATCAAATTATTTTTTCTACAATCTTTTGGAATTATCTGTTTTGATTGATCTCATGCTTTCATCTCAGCTTATTGCACTTTTTGATAAAGTGGATTCAAACACTATTCAATCAGATATTTTTCATAATAAAAGTTTCTTTCCATACAATTTATTCTATGTTTAATCATACTAAGCATTCCTTTATTTTATGTGACACCCACACTGTCAGCAGCATATATCTTTGACCATTAGCTGAAAAAAAAACTGCTATGGATTATATACAGGAAAATACGGTAGTAATTTCTTGTGGGACCCATGTAAAAGAGATGAATATTATTTCAAACAAAATAGAAACATCAACTGCATAAAAATTTATCAACAATAATTTTCAAAAATAATTTTTTGATATGATATTTCACAATATTTCTAAAAACTATATACTTTCCTTTCAATTAAATTTTATTGAAATTATTTTTTAAAATTATATTTTTAGGCTGATACACTAGTAATTTAATAAAAATTAATTCATAATTTGATAACAATAATATTAACTTTCTTTATTATGGACAACAAAATTTTTTAATTTGGTTACTATTGTATTATATACAAGTAATTAATTTGTATGAATATTAATATGATAAATAAAATTATTTATATTATTATACAAAAATTATATGGAACAGACAAGGAAAGAATTATTAATTGAATTTTGATTTTTAATTTAATGCAGAAATGTTATGCATAAAAATGTTAACTAATTAGCAAATTTTTGTAAAAGGATTTCACAGACATCTCTATCTATATAGTTAACTTAATTTAAGAATTCATCTCGAATGAAATATTTTTAAATTTATTCTATATAAGCTACATATACAATGAAAACATTAAGCTTTGGAAATGTTATCTAAATTTTTCACCCATAAGAGGGATTGACAATTTTAGAACTCTTAATACTAATTTTATAATGACATTTACAATTTAATTTATGTAATAATCATAATTGAAAATATTTTCCAAACTGATTTAATTTTATAAGAAAAAAAAGTACGAGTGTACAATAAAATGTATTGCAAATGAGGAAAAATTAATTATTATAATTCAAATTGTATTTTCCTGCATATAAACTACCGATTATGTGTTAAAAAAATTCCAAACTTCATTGTGCATATTATACGTTACCGCGAATAATCTGATAAAAAAACATTCTCCATCAGAAAATCTTACAAGAAATTTTTAAAAGAAATACTGCTTATGTTTAATAAAATAAATAACAGGTGGTACCAAGACATTCCTGAGTTATTTAAGCTGTAATCAGCTTGGCACAATTACGTTCAAAAACGAATTTGATTCCTCATAAAGATATTACAATAGCATGTCGCTAACGTCAATTCGCAATTTGTCTTGATGTGAGCTGTTTCGCTTTGAAAATATTCAAATTCGTATATCGTCATATGGAAGCGAAAACTTTTAAATCCCACAGCAGATTTTAAATTAAAAGATATATCGAAAGCAAGTAAAAAAAATGGCGTGAAAAAATGACAAATGTATTAATGTGAAGTGAAAAACAAACATGCGTGGTATAAAAGAAATATGTATAAAATATGCAGTTTTTAAATAATCCATATCTTTCCCTTAAATATTAACGATGCAAATATATATATATTTTAAATATGTCTAACATCATTTTAAAAAGTAATTAGAAGCTAAATATCAATAAGTTTTACAAAATTATCCCTCTTGATAGATCTCTTGCCTCAAGTTTATCACACTTTGCAATGAGGTAGATCCAGACAGATCTTTTTCATAATAAATGTTTTTTTTTTTTTTTCCAGTACTATTTATAATATTTTTAATCATACTGTGCATTTTTATTTTATGTGACACCCATATTATCAGCAGTACATAATTTAGATTATTCGCAAAATTGGAATTGAATTGCAGAAAATTGCAGTGGATTATGTGACGCTTTTTATCTTTTTACTTGAAAAAAGGTCATATGGATAATACGACACTACGGATTATATACAGGAAAATACAGTAATCTTTCATTGGTCAATGCTTGGAGTGATGTCATTAATCACAATTGTTTTGTATGGGATGGGGGAGGGAGGTATATGAGGCACCAAAAATCCACAAAACTCCAGTTATCCATAAAACTGACACCTGGTGGGCAGGTTTGCTGCCTGTGTAAGATGTTAGGGCAGGGACTAGCTACTAGTTTGTAAAAACCTGTGTGTCGTTAATAAGAGGTTAATGTAAACAAGCATCTACTGTATTATTACTTATCTTACTACAAGAGGCTTTTTCAAGACTACAATGATTGATTATTTATCTTCATGAATAAAATACTAGCCAATTATCCTAAAAGTCTGTGCAAAGAATCGTTATAACATTGATGATAAAAAGTTACTAATTATGGTATGAAACAATGTACTAAAAATTTATCAAAATGCCCATAAAGAATCCCTTGACAAAGTAAAAAAATTATTCTATTTCAACTTGGCAAAAAATTTGGGAAAATTCTTTTTATCTCATTTAGATTAAACTGACAAGATGCTCTAGAAAATAAATAAAAGCAAGCAACATACATTTTTGTTGGCCCATTTTGCCAGAGAGCAACTAAATGAACATCATATTCGTTACTTGCCAAAGATAAATATTCACTTGCAGCTACACCATTAATGCAGTAGACAGTTGTTTTTAAGAATTAACATGGGCTGATAAAATATTTCTTAAAGTTGATAATTTATAAAACAGAAAAATAAGTTTAAATCTTAAAATTAATATATTTTTTTACTAAATTTTTCTTTGTAAATAAAGTATTACAAAAAAAAAATAAATAAATAAATAAAAAATAAAAAAAAAAATTTAGTGTATAGTGTATAACAAACACACACAAAATAACTTTTATATTTAAAAGCAATTCTTTAGATTTAACATTTACTTGAAGATTACTTCTTAGCATTTATATTTAAAAGCAACTACATTGATGAAAATTCAAACAATTTATTTTATGTTTTTAAATGACATTTTTGAAAGCATATTTTTCCATTCATTTCATTTTTATTCACAAAATCATCTGATACTAATATAAATTACATATAAAAAGTCCTGGAATGAAATTTTGGCCTACAGAAGGTTAATTCAAGTTTTAGTCATTTTAACTCAAGTAGACAGGTACATGTTCTTAGCTGTCTTCAGTTATGGTGGTTCCTCTAATAAAGCTTGGTTTATTTGTAGTTCAACAATCATTTTATGTGCACAAAAGCGAATTAGACCAGCCTTATGGTTTAAAGTGAATTCTGAATCATTACAAAAAACCAAACTCAAGGGGTGATTAGAACCCAAGAATTGTTGAACCAAATCAAGAGTGTTAACTTTTCATCTACCAACTTGTCATTTTTTAAAACAGATTACATGTCAAAATGACAATTTATAAGTGCATAGTGCCTTGAATACCTAATAAGATGATTTCAAGTAATAATTACTCTTTGCAAAATACTTAAAAGTATGTGCACTTGAAGCTATTGATTAGGATTGAAGATACTGATAAAGTTATCAGATTAGGGAAGAGAAATTTTACATGAACTGATTAAAAAATTTGGAATTTCAATATTAGTGCAGTTGGTTATCAATCATTTGAAGAAGTTACAATCCTCCAATAACAAGGTGAATTCAAGTCAAATCATAAAACAAAAAATTTAAGAAGTGAAAAAAATCAGATGATATAAATTGCAAGGCAAGAGATATATAAATGAGTTCATAAAGAGAGAATTCAAAATTTTAATAATTCATAAAATCATGAATTTACATAAATTAGAGGCTATTTAAATGAGTGACAACTTTATTTCATGCTAAGATAAAGCAGTTCAAAAAATGTTTCATTTGTGATAAATATTCAGCAAAAACGACTTTTATAAAATAGATAATTAAAAATAAAAATAAAATAGAAGCATTTTTATGACACTAATGGCTTGAAAATTATAATTGTCACATAACAGTTAATGGTTTGTTTAGAGCAAGTTTTAATATAGTGTGTAGACTTTATTTTCAGTTGCATAAATTCTAAAATCTGCAGCAGCTCAGAAGGTAGTAAAAATATTTTTGTATTAATCCTCTTACTTAAAAAAACTTGTCTGTGTCAAAGATGAAGCCAAAATTTACAATGTTTGATTCATATCCATTAATCTTGTTTAATAATGCAGTTATATTTATTTGAATTTTCTTAGTGTATTAAAAATACTGTTAAAAAGTATTTAATTTTGAAAACATATAGCTGATGTTATATTTTGATATTTTATTTTTATTCATAACTTTAATATTTTATAGGATTTTACATACATTATTTTTGATATTAATTTTTTACATTGATTAATAATTAAAAATAATTTTTGAGTTTTATATGCTTCTAAAAATATAATTTTAATCAAATATTAGATTTTTTAAGTAAAAAAAATTACATAAATCTTACTTTTAGAGCATCTCTAGTTTTACAGAAAATCTTTGATTGCAGGTGAGGTTTCTTTGCAACCATCCATGCTTTAAGTATCTAAAGTGCATCACCACAATATAATTTAAAATCTGATCATATTAAAAAATGATCATTAATTAAGTAATGCTTCTTATTTCAATCTGTTAAAACTACAACATGCCAGACTTTTAAGATGCCTCTATCAACTAAATGAATGAAGATGAGGCAAACAATTATATTTTTTTCCATATGCAATTCACTATACAGTTAATCAAACCAGGATTAATCCGAAAAGGTAAATAAATATATTTTTTTATCTTTTAAAATCAGTTTTTTTTTTTAAAGTACCTATATAGTATATTTTTTACATATATTTTAATGAACATTGAGAATGAAACAAGGATGCAAAAATCAAATTAATCACACTAAAAGTGATGTATAGGAAATAAGAGAGTCTACAATAGTATTATTTGAATAATTTAGTAACAATTGAAAGAATTCAATATTACTTTTTTGATAATTTTACATAATAAGGTGTTTATTTTACATCATTTAATGAAACTTTTATTTTTTCCGATTCATTTATAAATGGTTTACTTATAATAATAAAAAATTAGTATTTTTTCAAGGTGATTTTTGATTTCCTAAAATGATTTGAATAATAAAGTAAACCTATGGAGAGAATCAGCAATATTTATTGCAGCTTCTATTTATTTTCTGCTGCTATGTAAACTAAACAATCTAATATTTATGGTTCTTGGAACAGCAAAAACCTTATTTAAAAAATATTCAGCACATTGATTAATGATAGTTTACAATTAAGAAAGGACAAATGAATATAACATATCATGATTTAAAAGTCATAATACCCATATCATATTCTAAAGAGAAAAATTCCAAAGCTTAAATTTTGCTTTAAATTTATCTTGATGGAAAATGTACTATATATATGTTAAATTATCGAACATACAAATCAATAAATATATCCTATCATCATGTGGTTTAGAATACAATTTTAAATATACAAACTCATTGTTAGAATAATTAGTTTTTATTTTTTTTTTTCCCCATGATAAAAATTTTACTTACTTTACAGCATCCAAACATGTATGTGGATCAGGACAAAATAAGCGATCAATGCATTCTTGATTGCTTTCCACATCCTGAAAAATAGTTAATAATCTACTGTTCAATTATTAAGAATTATAATCAAGATTTTGTTAAAATCATCAGTTCATAATAATTTTTATATAATAAATAAATATATATTAATTATATATTTAAAAAAATTAGAATAAAATTTTCAGTTATAGGTAGTTATAAGATATTTGGAATTCTAATTGTTGGAAATTTAAAATAGCAATTTTTCAATTAGCGATTTTCAATTTATGTTAAGCCAAACATGATCAATTTTAAATAACATATTTATTTTCCTCAAATGAAAATATGATTTTTGTGTTTATTTCTTTAGTGTATTTAGTTTTATTGAAATCAACTAATTCCTACATACATTAGTCTTTCCATATTGCATAAAGTACATATATATAAAACATAGAATTTTTTTTAATCTGTTATTTAATTTTATTTTTGTATTTTTAAAAGAAAAGACCAATTTATATTGATTTAACAAGAAACTAAAAAACAGTTATTTATTTGATGGCACTTCTTTTTCAATAAATTTAAGTATAAATCAAAGTACTATAAGCATAAATTGTAATTTTTAATACAGGAAGGAGAAGTAATTGCATTGTAAGAAAAATTTTCACCAAATAAAAAATAGGCATAGGCAAAGAAATATTAATTTGAATGAAACATAACAAAAATCTTTTGTTTGAAATAAATCTGCAAACTTCTTAGTTATCAATTCCTAAATAGTGAAATCTTTGGCGAAGAGAAAGAAAAGAAATAGCAAACATGATTTAGTAGGCAGTAGAAATAAACACTAGTTTCTAAATGGAACAAAATTCCAAAGATTGTATACTAAGGAGTATTTTTTTTTTTATTACATATTAGTAATTACAAATTCAAAATATGGGCAATTTTGTTGGCCATTGTTTTCTGAAGTTAATTTTACTCCTTTTAGTGTGATTAGTTATTTTAAAATATTTATCAAATTTTTATCTATTTGATAATTACAAAAATACAAATATTGTCTACATAGATTGTCACAAAATGAGAGGAATTGATTTTCATACATGAGCACAACAAATAAGATTTTATTAATAATAATAGCAGAATGCATGTTGTAAATTTAATAAGGAAATTGTTTTCATATTTTTAAATGGAATAAAATCAAAACTATTTCTAAAAATAAAAAAATACATAAATCAATATTTAAAATAAAAAGGAAATTTAATGCTAGTTGTATGGTTATTGAATTTGCAGTCATCAAAACATAAAGATTTAAAAACAAAAGTTATTTCTTGAAACTCAAAAGGAAGTCGTATGAAATAAAAAATTGTTAAAGACCATTATCAAATACCTACTTCATACATCAAATTTGATTTAATTTGTATACTAATTTACAGCTTTATTTTGCTCAAAATGTTATTAATGAAATCTGGTTAGGAAAAATAGATTTAGAACTACTGCAAACAATGACACCTGATGTAACAATGATGTGTTGTTGTGAAAATTACAAACTATTGTATTAAAGATGAGTTTGCTAAGAATTCAGTTCACCGTTATTTATCATAAATACTTATTTTCAATCAAAATTTAGAAACTTTATACAAATAATCTTGAACATATTTTTTGAAATATTTAAAAATTGCTTTAAATATTAAATTATAAGGGTATATAAAAGGTATAAAGTAATTAGTGAAATTTTTTAATCAATATCTTAATTAATTGTGTAGTTTCATATTGCAATTTAAAATGTCCTCAGAATTTGATTCTTTGTTTTTTGATATAATATGATCGTTAATCTGCGCTTTAGGTCCCCTACTCTGCCAACTTGGCGATAAATACACCAAGCCTGGTAGACCAGACGTTTTTATACCTAATGAACTCTTTATGGCAACCTCCAGAGGAAATAATTTGCGTTTTTTCGCGCATGCTCATTAATTGGCTTTTTTCTTTTAGCATTTTCATTGCTCGTTAATTAGTTTCAGTTTGAAAATCGGTCATTTTCATTGGTTAATTAGTTTAAAACCGTTAAAAATCGTATTCCATTATTGCCATGGCAACAGTGTTTTTGAAAACCCGCCAAGTACGGGACCCACTGCACACTTTCGCCAAGTTGGCAGAGTAGGGGACCTAAAGCGCATTTTCACCAATATGATTATATATGAAATTTGTAAGTCCTGTTTTTATAATTGTAATAATCCTGATTTACACTTTTTTGTTGTATCTTCATTGCCATTATGAATGTTTATCACTCTAAAAAAGAATGAAGTACCTTAACTTTAATTTTTACAATTATATCATACATTGAATTATGACAAACCTATATTTATTACTACATGATAACATTTTTGATAATAAGAGTTAATGACCTGATTTTTAGCTTAATAAACATATTTTAAACCACATTACACATAAAGTTAAAAATAAGACCTACAAACTGTTAAATTTGTAACACAGAAATTAATAAACATAGTAAGGAAAAATTATGCCTTTTTACACATCACACAAATTATGCATTTTTACTATTTAATTTAATTTCTTTTCAATTTATACCAACTTTTGATGCTTTTATATTTAGTTTAAATATGTTTACACTTAAAAATACTTTTATAACAAAATTCAAAAAATTTTATACTTTTATATTATTGGAATAAGTGGCGTAAAAATAATTTTTGAACAAAATACAATTAAGATAAAGCGAGTCTTAAGAAATAAACAGAAAAACTGAAATAACAAATTAAATTAGCATCTAATTTTCCGAAGACAAAAATACTCATTATAAAATTTATTTTGAATTTATTTAGGTAACCGTTTTGAGATTATTTTCTATAACTATTATCTTGAATGAATTTTGACACCATTTTAATATTAAGAATCGGGGCCAAAATATTTTAAAAAAGAGAAATACAAGATTTAATAACAATTGATAAAATCATTAAAATGCAATTAATTACAGATTTCGAGCTTACCATGTAAGGATCCATATTCACCATTTTCATGTTGGTCAAGTTACGTAAAATGCTTCAAAAAAAGAAACGAAAAAAGAAGAACATGAAAATGATAAAATGAGAACAAACAATTTATTTCTTACAAACAGTCTGCTTTCTTAATCATACATAGTGATTTAGTTTTTGTTTCCCTCTTCACCAACAAAGAAAGCACAAAATTCCAAAATACTATCGACGAACAATTGAAAACAACTGGTGCAGTGGTTACAATTGATAGATTGATTTAAAATTTTATTGAATATGGAATTTCCTACAGTAAGTTTACTCGAATGCAAAGATACTTTCAAAAAGAGAAAGGCTCATCATTTGATTACTGAGTTAATTAAAGACATCTGTTTAATCCCCCAAATCAAATAACAGTTAAAAATACAAAAAGTGAACTTCGGTACACAAGATAACATATATCTATTCTTAATAATCTTTTTTTCTTAAAAAATTTTTATTTGTAATAAGTTGTAAGTGTAACTAGTTTCACAGGATTTAAAAAAAATTTTAATCACAATGCAAACAGGCAAATATTAGATTAGATGTAATATTAGATGATTATGTTTATTCAAGAAATCCATCTGACTGATTATTTTTTGAATTCGCAATCTATCAATAATATAAATTCCTTATAAATCATTGAATATTTTAAAATGTTGAAATATTAATTTTAGCGATATTTCCATCGCAAATCGAACTTTTCAACTACAGTTCAGACATTGATGGTATTAAAATATATTGATTTAGTATGAGGAAGCAAATGATTTTAAGGCATTAATATGATTGAATTTTAAAAATTACTGCTATAACCATTATGATTGCATACAGAGACTAGGATACTAGTCTAGTCTCTGATTGCATACAAGTGTTGTTATCCGTTACTTTAAAAATAAATTTGGGACTTTCGTGAAATTCTATTACCCAGAAAAATTAATGCAAATTCCATCAAATTAATGCAAAATTGTTTCATAGTGTTCCTTCATTCACTTAATATAGTGAAACATGTTCATTATTTTAGGAAATAATAACATTATAAAAGTGATTCAAACAATTGCGTTCTATTCTATACTAAATGGGTCTCAAATGTTCATAATTTGGTATTCTAAAAGCAGAAAAATATTTATTTAGCATTAAATTCTTGTTTGAAAAAATACATACGGTTTATCACAGTAACAACCCTGTATTAAGCATATAGTTTTCTGCAACAAATAAAAAAAAAAATAAAAAATAAAAATAAAAAAAAACACTTTTGTCGCTACTTGTTTTTTACAGATTAGATTTTAAGCATTTACCATAAATTCAAATGACCTTATTCTAGTATTGAGAGCTACTTAAATACTATAATGTTTATATATTATATAGCTCTCAATTGCATACATAATATATCTATGTATATGAAAATGAATATGTATCTGTCTGTACTTGATAGATTCAAAAAACATTCATAAAATCACCGTGAAAATTTGGGAAATTATAAGGTATATCCCTAGGATGGTTTTTGAATTTTTTTTTTTTTTTAAATCAAAATTGGGGTTCTAGGTGCTCTCGAATAAATACCCCATAAATATCAAAATAACATTTAATTTGTTATATTTGTTAAAAGAGTAACCATGAATAAATTGAAAAATTTAATTTTTACCCATGAAATTTATTCATAGAATTTACTTTTATAAAACAAATTAAACCGTAAAAAATAACATTCCCATAATAACAGGTGTAATGAAAATATATATCACAAAACAAGTAAATATTGAATCACTCTATTTATATTTTTTCAATTATTGTTGGAATATTACAATATAAATTATAAATTTTAATGTAATGAAAATTATATTAAAATTTAATTTTTTATGATATAAATTATAATATAATATAAATTATATTAAAATTTACATAAATTGTGTTTCCTTTAAGGTTTTGTAAAATCAATTTAAATTACAGAAAACAAAACGTTTGACGTTCGATTTTTCACTTGCAAATTCTAATAAATACAAAAAAGCGGTCAAAAAACTAACACTTAGAAGCACTGGCCAAATTTTCATTTCAATTATTGTGGCAACTATAAGATCACAAAATAATATTACACTTACTGTTGCATTATCTGATATTGCAATAACTCTTTTGGACGGTGATCGAACACCACATTCAGTATTGAAATTACCATCAAAATTGCAGGTAAATGAAACTACAACATGTAATGTTAGCAAATATTCTGGAATGGGAAAAGTACAGATCATGTCAGCTTATAATATGGGATGAATGCACTATGGCATACAAGAAATCATTGGAAGCACTCACTCGCACATTTATAGATTTGAGAAGAAATGAGCAACTCTTTGCTGGTGCACTCATTTTGCTAGGTAGCGATTTTCGACAAACTCTACCAGTTATACCACGTTCAATAAATGCAGATGAATTGAATGCATGTCTCAAATCAACAGTGTCATGGCGGTATGTGAAGAAAACATCTTTAAAAATACCAATATACGTGTTCAATTACAAAAAGATTAATCACCTAAGTGATTTGCAAAACAATTGTTAGATATTGGGAATAGTAAAATGGAAATGAACAAAACCCCACACTGTATTACATGCATTAAGCAGGCCGCAAACTCGGTAGACCATCCGATTGAGACACCGTCTTATGGTATACAAACCCCGTCTTATGGAGATCTTAGTGTGACGTTGTAATCTGACGTCATGGATATTTTAAACCAATGAGAATTTGTTTACATTCTCATTGTTTACATTCCGGTTCAATTTCCGATTGCAATATTAAAAAAAATATTATCACCTCTATAAAGATTTATAATTAACTCCTCTTCTTCAAATGTAAACTTGTAATAACTTGTACTCTCGATATCAACGTGGTATATTTTTCTTGTGGAAATAGAAATTAGCTTTGTCTCGCGGAATGTTGCCAGATATTTCAAACCAGCTCGATATCCAGATTTGTCTCACGCTCCTCCCATTTTTTGACGTAGGTAAGATTTTTGTGACGTCATTTCGCCTCAGGTGAATCTCGCGAGATCTTCGGCTTGTCTCTCGATACATGTCTCACGCGATCATCTACGAATTTGCGGCTTGCCAATTGGTTCCTTTATCATCCTTCTACGAAGTATAAATCCATTCGTGACTTTGCAATGGTACTAGGCTATCAGTAAAAAAATTAATGAATAACATAATTGAGGCAACCATTTTAGAAGGAAAACACCAAGTACTAATACCACGCATACCCATGATATTAACGGATACTCCATTTGAATCCAAAGTCTACAGTTTCCTGTACTAGCCTTTGCAATGACCATTAATAAAGCACTGGGACAATCATTCCAAATATGTGGATGAAATTTGTAAATTCATGCTTCTCAAATGGACAGCTGTACTTGGGTGTTCGTGAGTTAGAAAATCATCAAATTTATTTCTTGAACCAGATAGGAAAACAAAAAATATTGTATATTAACTCTGTATCCGTACACACGTTATTGTGTTTGAATAAAAAAGCGGTTTTGATACCTCAAACATAATTTATTAATGCATGGTGAATTATTATTAAATAAGCCTCATGAGCCATGAATCATATTTTTTGAGAAAATATCTTTCAAATCCTTATCAATTTCAATGTCTGATATTTCTGCAGAGATGATTTCAACAATTCTGTTTGGTGTTATAAATATCCATCATCCATATTAAGATATGCGCATGTGGTAAACCTCTTTTTTGCCATTCAATGGAATACATTCAACAGCGCGTCTCTCCAAATACATGGAGTTTGACGATAAAATCTATTAAATTTTTGCTTAAATACACGTGCAGAAATATCATGAGGATTTGATGATGAGTTTCCAGTTAATAAAAGCTCCTTTATTTCCTCCTATGCTGGGTTGCATGTAAATGTGATGAAAAAATTTGGACGACCATATACACGAACATACGTCATTATATTATGTGCATGTTCATGCATGTGTCTTAGACTGTCTGTAAATGTTGATGGTAAAATGATCATTTTTCCCAATTCACTGAGATAACCATCATTTACAATTGCATCACATAAATAAATAAACTCTTCAGAACGCAATTTGACTTGATTTATTCGTATGTAGAGGAGTCTTTCACTTTCTGTTATTGCATACATGTCAACAATGTATTGATGAAATAGTTGTCTATAATTCAATATATGACTATCAACATTCTCATGAATCATCGTTCAATATGCATAATAATTCATAGCTCTGACCTTTTTGTTAATATCCACATTTGTTATAGGATATTAATATTAAAATAAGATCCATCCTCTCATTGAAAAAATAGAATGGGAGATCGTAATGCATCATATGAACGATACATTTCTAATACTTGTTGGACGTCGCCATTTTTAGGATGGAGAATTATATCGCGAGAGTTAAATTCTTAACCAACTATGATAATTACCACTTCATCGATTATTGGTGCGTTGAATTGTCTTCGATGTTGAACAATAGGGGTTTTATCTGCCTTTATTATTACTTTGTAATCGTCAGGTGGTATTTGTTCAGTGGTGGTTTCAAATACTTTAATTAATTCATTATGTTGTTCAAGGAAATTTTGTAATTCAGCGACAATCTCTCATTTAGTACTCATATTCAGATGACACAGTCTGTTGATTTGTTCGTCAGTATTTCCCATGAAATATATCAGAAGATATTTGTGATCAGCATTTGATAAGGTAGCAGTGATCCAGCATGGTGATAAATTTGCCCTTGTAAATTAAATGTTGGCATATAATTTGCTCTAACGATATTCATTGCTCCGAACGATGTCATTTTTAAGCATGAACTGTACTTGCGTATATTTTTTCAAAAAATTTTTTGATTGACTTATTTCCCCTGATACTAAAGTTAATAATGAGTCAGGTGATGAACGTAAATCTGGTAACGTTAATTTACCTGCACAGCACATACCTAGTGTTTCATTTTTAAATTTTTTAGCACCACAATACGTACACTTCTTACCCATTTTCCCAATAATTCGCACAAGCGACTCCAAGACCTATAACTGAATCTAAAATGAATACAATTATGTTGGAGCACATCTTCCTCCAGAAACGGCAGCCATCCTCAGAGATGTGATTTTTCAGTCGGACACAAGAAACCTGTACCAGAATCTGAAGGGAAAATTAGTGGAACGGTGTTCAGAAAGCAAGACTTAAGAAATTGGGTGGTTGTTAGCAAGAGAAAATCTGGGAGACCGGAAGCCTTCGGAATTGTTAAAGAACATGAAACATCGAGCAAAAAACCACAACATCGATGATTCTCTACTCCTAGAACATTTTAATCAAGCAATACCAGTTCCAGTGCAGACGATACTAGCATCGATTTCTCCCAGTGCAGACCTCCGACAAAGCGTCCGAAATCACTGATAGAATTCTTCAAATTCTTCCTCATAATGCCTTTGCTGTCTCCAATCAATCTCCTACAGAAGCACACTTCACCGCAGAAAAGAAATCGAGCTACCAGGAAATAAAGGAGCTACGTAAAGAAGTTGCCGAATTGCGATCCCGATCTAGGAGCAAGAATCGAAGTGAGAAGAATTTTCATCATCGACAGTGATCTTCTTCACTGAAAAAATTTGCTTTTATCATGCTCGCTTTAAAGAAAAGGCTCGAAAATGTACTGCTCATTGGTCATTACAGGGAAACCCTACTCCAGAGAAGTAGCGTCGACGGACTCCTCCACCGAGAATTATACATCTCATCGCATGTTCATAGCGGACAAGAATACAGATAAGTGTTTTCTTGTTGATTCAGGGAATGATGCCTTATAAACAAGAACGCACACTTCCCGTTCTTCAAACATCTCGTACAGCTAACCACAGTTCTATTAATGTGTATGCTCGGAAATCAGTAACTGTTAATTTTGGTTTAAGAAGGAATTCTATTTACTCATTTTATATTTGTAATGTATTCAGTGCAATATTAGGAGCAGGTTTTTTTTATATAGTATTGAATTCTATTTACTCATTTTATATTTGTAATGTATTCAGTGCAATATTAGTAGCAGGTTTTTTATATCATTTAAATTTATATCCAAACTTAAGGAATAAGCGTCTTGTAGATAATACAACGAATTTAACAGTATTTGGATAAATATTTAGCTGTAAAATATTTTCCGTAAAATCTGTACTTTTAAATAATATATATGGTACAATATTGTTAAAATACACCTACATTACAAAATTACCAGATCCTAATATGTCTATAAAACATAATATGGTTCATTATATAAATACTAAAGGTCCACCAGTCGCAGCTAAGCCTAAACATTCAGAATTTTACCATCTAAAAGTGCAAAAGCTGAATTTCAGTGCATGATTCAATTGGGCCATATGCGAATACCAAAAAGCCAATGCTCCTCCCATACATATGGTGCCTAAAAAGAATCCTTTTCAGGGGAGATTGGTCGGTGATTTTCATGACCTTAATACATAAACTGTTAAAGAGCATTATCCAATTCCTTGCATAACCGGTTTACTTCAGATTTTTATGCCAAGAAGTGTTTAGTCATGTCAACCTTCAAAGTATACCATCAAATTGCGATTAATCCCGCAGACGTACAGAAGACTGATTTGCACTCCCTTTGGTCTTTTTAAAAGTCTGTGCATCCAATTCGGTCCTTGTAATGCGTCCTCAACTTTTCAACTCTTTATTGATGATATAACGCAAGACTTACCCTTTGTATACTCATTTGTTGATGACCTACTTATAGCCTCTAGTTCGGATAGCGAACATCTGATTTATTTAGACCTTTTATTTTTCAAATTAAATAAATACGGATTGAGTATTAATACAGAAAAATGTGGGTTTGATAAATCAATTATTGATTTTTTTAGGATTTAAAGTATTTAATAGTGGTATCAAACCTTTACCAGACAGAGTAAAATGCATTTTAGAATTTCCTCGAGCGAATACCCTAACTCAATTACGTCCATATTTACGATTTTTTATTTTTATCATAGGTATATTTTGAAAGCAGCTAACATTCTAGCACCCTTAGTAAAATTTCTGGAAGGCCGTAAAAAAACAACTATATAAACAAGCTCGTTTCAGTGGAAGTAACAAGGAGCAATTAAATTGAGACGAACAAGAAAATATTTCTTTTGAAAATTCAAAACAAACAATTGCTAAAGCAACGCTATTAAAATATCCTATCCCTGGAGCAGAACTAGGTTCGTGGGTAGATGCTTCCAACGTAGCTATCAGTGGCTCCTTAATGCAAATGTCAAACAACAATTGGGAACCAATAGACTTTTATTTAGTTAAATTAAGCAAATCTCAAAAAAATTGGTCCAATTACAACAGAGAGTTAAATGTTATATATTCCTCTATAAAAATTTAGAACACACTATAGAAGGTAGATCTTTTGTCATATTTAGCTACCAAAAACCTCTTAGCTATGCATTTAAACAAAATCCTGACAAACAGTCCCCGCCAACTACGTCCCTTAGATTTCATTTCCCAATTTTCCACTGACATTCAATATACAAAAGGATCTAATAACACTATAGCAGATGCACTTTCTCGCATTGAGATAGACTAAATACCTACTTAAGTACTTGATTTTAAAGAATTTTCCACGGATCAATCAAAAGATGAAAAATTACGAAATCTTTTAACTGAGAATAATACTTCCTTAAAGATAAAAAAAAAACATTACTTGAAATTATTAATCTTTATTGCGACGTTTCGTAAGTTACCCCTCGTCCATTCGTCTCAAAAATTATGCGCATAAAAATATTTGAAAATTTACATTTTCTTTTCCACTCAGGTATTGCAACTTCCATTTGTTTAATCATGAAACGCTTCGTTTTACATGGCACGCGCCAACATATTAAAGATTTGCTGTTCACAGCTAAGTAAAATGCCAAAAAGTGAAATCAACACACTAAATCTCCTATTGGCACTTTTGCCAAACCGGATGTTCGCTTCGCACAAATGCATATTGATTTTATTGGACCTCTACCTCCTTCTGAGAAAAATTAATATTGTTTGACCACCACTGACAGATTTACAAGATGAACAGAAGTCATTCCGACAGAAAACATGACTGAAAGAACGTTCGCTCGTGCATTAGTACACGGATTTCAACATTTGGATCACTTGTCACTATTACTACAGACCAAGGCAGAAATTTCAAATCCCATGTATTTTACAAATTCACGAATAAGTTAGGTTGTAATAGAATTCGAACATCACCTTTTAACCCACAAGCTAAAGGGATTATCGAACTATAATCCCTTTAGCTTCTTCTTGAGCTTGTCAGACAATCCCTTTAGCTTGGGAATGTCACCTTAAATCCTTTTTAAAAGCTCACAGTCAAACAAACTGCACAAGAATTTTGCCAATCGTTATTGTAAAGCCTCTATTACATTAGAGTTGCCGATATTTCATTTTGAGCAACTCCCATAGACTTAACATTACGTGACGTCACAGCTCGATTTTCGGCAACTCGGGCTCGTCGTCCAATGAATGTTCGAGATTTCTATTAGGCTTGCTATAAGTAAATAGCTGTTTTACTAGATTTATTAACAGATCGCTTTTCTGGCTAACATTTTTAAGGTTGCCATATTTTACTCTGTAGGTGTCTAGATTTCATGATGAATTCTTATTTGGGAATTTAATTTGTAGCCAAAATTTGTTTACATTACGCTTTCTTGCTATTGTTTCACTCAATTTTAGCGTTTGAAACTTCGCGTTTAGAATGATAAGAGCTAATCTTTGTCGACGTGAAAAGGAAAAATATCTGGTTGAAAAATTTCTTAAAACTTTTGTGTTAATTTCCTAAAATAAATAATATTATCAAGACCTAAAACAAAACTGGTATTTTGAAAACATAATATTTATTTATAGTTTTAATAAAATTAAGAAATCCCTCAAACAACACAGGTGAAAATTCTTATCACGTGTAAACACATCTTTATAACGATGATATTTTAACTTTAATTCGGACGCTATTTCATCATACGTTCTTTGTTTTAATTTAGTAAATTTATATTGGGAATCTGAATTATCCCATATATGAGGCTTTACTCTTATCATTTCAATAAAATCAATTTCCATTTCTTTTGTCCATTCAACACAAATTTTGCCATTTTCAAGTATATATATTTATCACATGCACTCATTAACAATAATGAAAACATGTTATTTCTTGGCATCTTATTGTTTCCGCTTGGCGAAAGTAAAAGACAACACCAGTTCCGTTGATCATCTATTGGCGATACGAATTGCTCGAGTTGCTGCTGCATGCACAAAAAAATTGCTCATTTTCGGCAATTCATAACGCCAATAACTTTCATTTGGCATAAAATTTAGTGAAAACTTGGCAATGATCAAATTTCAAATGCGCAGCTGTAAAAAAAATCTGAAATATCATTGGACGACGTGTCCGAGTTGTCCAAAATAGAGCTGTGACGTCACGTAATGTTAAGTCTATGGGAGTTGCTCAAAATGAAATATCGGCAACTCTAATGTAATAGGGGCTTTAGGTTTTCGCACTGCTATTAGAAACGACATAAAAGCAACTAGTGTCCAACTACTGTATGACACCACACATAGATTACCACGTGACTTTGTTTCAAGTACTTTTAACCAATCAGTTTATTTACTCAACTTGTCAAACATAATTAATATGATGAGAGAATTGAATCTAGTTACCATCGCCATTCATGATAAATACGAAACATATGTAAATTCTTCACTAAAAGCTTGCACACATGTATTTTTAAGATCGGATAAAGTTAACCCATTATAGTACCTCCTTACATTGGACCACATTTATTTACTAATAGAACAGATAAACATTTTTTTTTTTTTTTTTTTACATTAACGGCAAAATATTACACCGTTTCCATCGATCGATTAAAACCAACATATTAATTCTCAGATGAAATGGATAATATCAAATTAGCCATGTTCAACAAAAATGCTAATAATTCTGACACTCAGACTCCTTCACAACCACTGTTAAGTACTAGCAGGAAAAAGTTCATTTTCAGAAACATTTAATTACTGAATATGTGTAATATAGATAATAAAGTATTAGTTTATATATCAAAACTTATAAATTATACTGTAAATTGATAAACTAAAATATGTATAAAATTTTGAGAAGTATACAACTTCATGGATTATTCAATACTTTAAATCACCAGTATATGTCAAAAGTTTTGTAAGGATTTCATATTAGAGAAAATAGCAACATGCTTTGTTGGCATGATTTTTGTATATTTTTTCCTTGTAAAGCGAACTAAGTCACTGGGGACATAGTCTGTAGTTATCCCTTTCTTACGTCCTTAATTGATAACGGAAATAGCATTCCCCCCCCCCTCCCTCAGCCCATCTGGAAAGGGTGAAATAAATTCGCACTCTTTGAGGTCGCACCTTTCGGACAGGAAATGCACTACCAAACCCTTTCCTCTTGGGGGTAAGAAGGTGCTTGCGAGAGAACGTGATATAACACTTAGGCAGGCCGCAAACTCGGTAGACCATCCGATTGAGACACCGCCTAATGATATACAAACCCCGTCTTATGGAGATCTTAGTGTGACGTTGTAATTTGACGTCATGGATAATTTAAACCAATGAGAATTTGTTTACATTCTCATTGTTTACATTCCGGTTCCCTTTCCGATTGCAATATAAAAAAAAATATTATTACCTCTATAAAGATTTATAATTAACTCCTCCTCTTCAAATGTAAACTTGTAATAACTTGTACTCTCGATATCAACGGGGTATATTTTTCCTGCGGAAATTGAAATTAACGATGTCTCGCGGAAAGTTGCCAGATATTTCAAACCAGCTCGATATCCAGATTTGTCTCGCGTTCCGCTCATTTTTTGACGTAGTTAAGACATTTGTGACGTCATTTGGCCTCATGTTAATCTCGCGAGATTTTCGGCTTGTCTCTCGATACATGTCTCATGCGATCATCTACGAATTTGCGGCCTGCCTTAGGTAGAATAGTATGAACGACCCCAGCCACTTGGTACGCGACTGGCTGTGTGATGTAGTTAATAATGTAATAAATGTATTCTTGTAGCTGAAGTGTTGATTTTGTATGTAGCACTGAACACTAGCCTCTAAATGCTTTAAACTGCAATTTCCGGTCAAACTAGAGTTAACGATCTAAAGATAAGCCAAACGAAAAACAGTATATATAATTTATTTTATATTTTATCGAAACAAATATAAATATACATATAACATTTTGACGTACTGCTTGAGACTTTAGTTATTTAAATAGACTTCTTTTTAGACTGATACAATAATTTATTCCTATAAAAAAATTCTTGTAAATAAAGGTTTCCGATTAATATTCATTATATCAATATATTCAGAATTTTAATCGATTAGTTTTTTTTATTTTATGATATAAATTTTTTTGATATTCAGTCTGAATATCAATTCCGTTAGAAATAATATCAAGAACACAATATTTGTTTTCCATATATTTCCAGTTTTGTAAAATTAGGCGTAACTATGGTACATTTTGCTGCTACGAATTCTATTGTCGTAGAATGTAAAGTAAGACTACAAATTAAAAAGCAAATAAATCTATGTTATATAGTTCTATTTACCCATTTACAAGGTAAACAATAAAGTTCTTGCCGCTTTCAATGATCCAAAAGAACATAACCTACAGAAAGTGTAGCCTGTTGTTAGTCCTCAAAGTAATCACAATCAGCTTCCAGCACCTTCTACCAACATCCTTGCCGTAAAACTCAGGAGTTTTGGACGCAAAGAAGTTCGTGAGTGCTTGGCGCAAGCCAGCTTCATTGATGAAGGATTTTACACGAAGATGATTGTTCAAGAAACGGAAGAAGTGGTAATTTGATGGTGCAATGTCAGATGAGTAAAATGGATGGCACAAATTTTCCCAAGGAAGTCTTATCATGGTATTTCTGACCACCCGCATGAGTATGAGACATATCCCTTAATTAGATGCATTAGTTAGCAGTAAAATTTCCCTTTTACAATAAGAGAGATTATAACACTGGTTAAAATTCTCCTTTTAGATCTTTAAAAGCCGATTCACATTTTTCGAACCAAAATTTTTTATTATTCCTCCATTTTTCTTTGTCACCTCAGGGAGCTATGATAATATAAGAATTCGTAATATATCATCAGTAATATCCCAATAATCTAAAGATGCTGCTTTAGTCATTGGAACTGCAATATTCTTTATGACCACAATTTACAATTCTTGGAGTTCAGCTTGGATAACTACATGATCTAGATATTTCATGTAATCTTCAGTAAAAATATATTGAGTGACTTGATCTTTGAATTCGCTCTTTCAATTCGATGATAAACATTAATGTTTATATTTTCAGTTATTCCAAAGTTTTACAACATCACACAGATTGGGAACTACGAAGGATTCAATTCCTGGGTAACAGTTCTGTTATGATTTTACACGAGAGAATACGGAGTATTCTACAAATTAAATGGCATTCTCAGAAAACTGTAAAAACCAAAACTTGCTATGAAAGTTACTAACTGTTGAGTTTTCTGTCTAAAGAAAAATGGCATTAGTTTTTCACTGAATCGATGATGGTAATAAATTTAGAAGTTAAAACAATTTCAATACTTTCCTGAATGTAAAGAAATGAAAGTTCTGATTTTGTTACCTCATTTAATTGTCAATGTTTATATCAGGCTTCAGTTCCCTATCAGAGGCTTTGGTTAATACTATAAATCTTCTAATCTTACGTTTCAGTTTATAAATTTCAATCTGTAGGGTTGACGTTCTATAAAGTCTGCCACGTATTGGCTTATTTGAAATGAGTTCAAGATCTTGCTCTATAATATTCTCATTCGTTAAAATCATGGTCTAACGAACAAGAATCATGGTTTGTTTAAAAAGATGTCAAAGTATTTACACAGCAACTCGCTTAAAACTTGATTGTTTTTAACTTAATCTTTTTTTAAGCTAATTTTATTGAGCTAATTGAGAATAATTCAAAACATTAAGGTTGTTTGAATAAAGGGAAGCTCTATTTCTAAATTTGTATGATCTTTCATCTCATCTTATCCAACAAGATTTAGAATATTTGATCGATTATGTAATCGAGTTTTAACAGATTCATATGATAAAATTTTATTTTTTTATATAAAAGAAATAAATATCAAAAGAGTATCAAGTAAAGTTAGTAACAGAAATCTTAGATTAAATTTTCCTGGATTATGCCATTGAACAGCTAATTTATTTATTTGGCTAATTTATTTTCAGGAGAAAGGGCCAGTACAAGAATTTGGCTTCCTTTTTTGAATTCTAGCTTAACAGTGTTTCTATCATAGTAAGTTTTTCGCTTCCCTTGACATTTTTCCATTTTCCCAGTAATAGAATTTGGGATCGTTTCAATTGATTAATAGTATTTATGTATTCAAAATAATTTTTCTCATCTTCAAGTTGTAGACAATGTTCATAGAGTAAAATGATTGGTGTTTTAACAAATTTTCCTTACACTTGTTCTGCAGTATTGAATCCGCATGACTCATGAGTTTTAGTTCGTAAAGGAAACCAAGCTACATGAATATATGTGTTCCATACATAATACTGTAAATGTTTCTTTTGTGGTTTTGTGGAATCTTTAAAATTTTTTTTTTTTTTTTTTTTTTTTTTTTTTTTTTTTTTTTTTTTTGTGGGTGATAAACCTTCAAAAATTTTGTAGTTAAAGTACTCATGAATCAAGTTTATCAATCATAAAATACACCTCTTTCAATACAAAATATGACTAGCAAAAGATTCACTGAATCAAAATTTGCCTTTTTAAAAATTTCGTATACTATTCTTACCTTTTTTTTACATTAGAGTTTTCTTCTTTTCATCAAATTTACCTGCTTTTTCTCAAAGTTCATAAAATTTTAGACGTTCTTAAGAATCATTATAACAATTTAGTCAATTAAAATTCTTAAATTAATCGATCTTTTGTTTTCTTAATTTTAAGATAAACTGAAATAAACACCTTCACTACAAGTATTTTAAGATTGCTTTAAAACTCTTTCGGAACGACTAACAAAATGTTTTCTCTTCTAACTTATACAATTTTCATTTGAGGCAAAATTCCTCTTTATTAAATAATTTGTTTTATTTAATTCTGGAAACTGAATTTACTCAGCTTGTTCAAATGAAGGTTTAAAATTTTTACTTGTTCTCTAATGTTCTTTGATTTTTTAAACAGTTTTAAGTAAGAAAATCGAATCATTATCAAACTGATTATTACGTTAATCTTTTCACATACTCAAACACTTCACATGAGATTCTTTTGCGATCCTATGATAATTTAATTTATTTCATATTCTACCTCTTCTATTTATTTCTGGTTTCTAGTCTTACACAATTTATTTGATCTGACAAATTCTTATTTTCTTTTATCAAGGAAATAATAGGGTTTTTCTTAGCAAAAATCTAATAATAGCAGCCTTTGTAATTGTATTTCCTAATTCACGCTCGAGCACAACGCATACAACTGGTAAACAAGTAGTAGTTTAATCTGTAAAGGGTTGTAACCATATTTTCTCGTCTAATCATCAAACAAAACATACCTTTCTATTAATAAGTCCTACTTATAGTCTTACTAACAATGGAATTTTTTCTTCTATACTTCAAGATATATTTATATTTAATTCCATTTTCTTTCCCAATGTCTATAAGATTTGAATAATTTTTTAATTATTCTCCTTCACTTGCAATATTTAAAGAATTGTGCAGATGTACTATTAAAGAACACCCAATTCTGATAGGGTCAGCAGAATCACATTTGAAACACTTCACAGCTCTCAAATTATTTATGTTTAAAATCTTCCTAATGAACGTTTTGCTCTGTTTTAAATTTTTCACGAATGATTCACATGTATTTACTCCATATTTCATATGTGAGGTGTGCCATACGGCTTCTCATTTCCATTTCAAACTTTTGATACTGAAAAATATTAATTTTATAATATTATAACTATATTTTTAGAGTTGATATAGTGTTCATGGTATCTTAAAAATTATTTAATATTTCATTTAACTGAATTGGCTTGTCGACACTATTCCATTCATCTGCAGAAAATTCTGTATATTCGTGTGGCTCTCTTATTTTTCTGCTTTTTAGTCATGATTAAATCTCTTAATTTTTTTGAAAGTACCAACTATAAGAACATTAATTCACCCATGAAAATAATTATCATGTTCGTGATAATAAGCTATCTATGCACGGTCATTTTCCATTTGATGTTCACAAACAGTTATCTGAACTTGTTTGTGATATTGGTTTAAATAAAGTTTTTTTTTAAAAAGTAATCATAGTTCATAGCTTATGGCTGGCGTGTATGGATTTGTGCGACATTATACGACAATACTCCAAAAAAAAGTGAAACTCACAACTTTTTTAAGTAATTGAGCACTGAGGTTGAAATGTTGACTATTATTTTCTTTGAAATCATATCTTTGGATTAATCCCTCAAAGCTTTTATGAAAATGCTGCATATTTTCACCGGGTGGACCACGGCTTGATTTCAAATGAACTCTAATCTGAGTTTTTCTGTAATTCATGCTTTCTTTCTACTCTTTTTTAATTTCCAACTCCCATTTTCCATTCCTTAGAATTCTTTTCTGCTTTTCAACTACGCATTTCGATCTCTTATTTTTGTTTTTCAATGTCTATATGGATTTTCACTTTTTTAAATTGCACTTTTTACTTTCCTCTATAATAGAAAATATAGCGACAAAGTAACATTAAAAAATTCCTTTAATATGCACTATATAAAAACATGCAATATAAATCCATTCTTAAAAAATTCTTAATTTTATTTTATTGCTGAAAAATTAGGCTACGTAATTACTTTTCTGTTTCAAAATTACGTTTTTCAAAGTAGCAATTTACTATTGTTTTTCTCAAGAAAGTACCTTAATCTTGTCAGTCATATTCATCTGCTTGTTTTGAAAACAGTCGAAGTACTACGTTTTTTATTTCTTCTTTGATATCTGAAAGCTCTTTTTCATTTAAATTCATTATTTTCTCAATCATTTAATCATCCGATACTTCATATGTAAAAATTACAATGGAATCTACATTAAAAGAATCCTAAATGAGAGAGAGGTTTAAGTCACACGCACACAGGCAAACTCACTTAATTTGTGCATTTTTTCACTTACTATCTAATTGAGTAGAAGAAAATTATACCCTGTAAAAATGTCAAGTTCTTGTCTGAAAGGCTGATAGTATCGCATGGAAATAACTGTCCTCAAAGATATTTTCAAAACAGACGAGATTCACGGAATTATGTTCATTACGGGAGTTCCCTTCCATGCTTACTAAGACCCAAAGATAAAAAGAAAAATTTCCGTGATAGTCATCAAGTACCATGAAAGCCCCTTTTAAACACCTATCAAGCTACGTTTAGTAATTACTCTTCTGCAACTTTGACATAACACTCAAGACAAGTGTCTTTGCCACCTCAGTCATTGGAAATATTCCTGTTTATAGGTATTTTTTATATATAAAAAAATTTATATTCGAGGATATTAGTAACATTCGAGGGATGCAATTTTCTATTATTTATAAAAAAGATTTACCTCTTTTTATATGAAAGTGAAGTTCATACTGACAGAAATTATATACAGAAATTATATTTTTTATGAATTTTTTTTAATTCCTAATTATTAACACAAAATATATTGTGAACATAATTATGAATGCAAATAAATATGTTATAAATGAGTCAATGTGTAATTAATGAATACGACTTTAGAAGATAAAATATTTAAAGTTACTACCTTCTTATACACCTTCTCAAATCTATTGCTGGTAGATTTTTAAAAGATTTTTTGAATACAGTTGCAATTTTTTAAAATATTCATTAGAATGATAAAATGAATTTTTCTTTATTATCAGCTGATAACACCTAGTAATGTATATTTTACTTTTCATGGTCATTTTATCAAGAATTTTATCTAACATAACATTTTATTGCTTTGATGTTTTCTTTTATGTTATTGAAAAATAAACAAACAAATAAATGCTGTGACGATGTTAAAAACGTGAAATATAAAATCCCTTTGCCTAAATTAAATCATTCCACTCATTGAGAGTTACTGAAAAGTTAGCCCTGAATTCCGCGATATCTATTCTACCCAATACATACTACCAGATTGTTACAGTAATTACAAACATTATCAAATACAGATTCTGCTTTTTTCCATCTCATCTTCATTTTTAATTATTATTTGGAGTCTCCACTAAATAATACGTATTACAGTTTCTTACTAAGCACTTTTCAAAAGTTTAACTTATGTACTTTTTTAAACAATGTACAGAATGTACTGTGCAGAAAAATGCAAAGAATATATTGTGTAAATGTACTGAATCTGTACAGAATGAACTGCAAAAACCTTTTAAAATTACACTTGCAACTGAAAAGTATTGGAAAATTTGTTTCAAAAAAGCAAAAATAAAAAAAGAAACTCCAATAAATAAGGGAAAATTTTTTCCGTACTTAATTTGAACATTCACATAGATATATAACTAACTGACACTTGAAACGAATTAATTTTTATTGGATTATTTAACCAGTTGTATCAACAACTTTTTTTTATATTACCCATTTTGTTTTGTATGTAGTTACACTGGCTCCTCATTCACCAGAAATGGAGGAGCGAACACAAATTAAGAGGAATGACAATAGCAGCTTTACATGTCAATTTCGTTTTATGCTATATTGCATGTTTCAAATTATAATTTAAAATTTTCTAGATGTAGTAGGCCAATAATAGTTATTAAGTAGTTATGTAGTAGTTATCAGCACATTTGTGGACAAAGCATTGGTAATGCATGTCAAATCTGTAAATTTGATTGTTCACATAATAGAAATTGATAATCTCGCTTACAAATTTAGCATCCTCAATGCTTCCTCCACGAATGTACTAGTTTATAAATCTAATGAAGGTTGATATACAGGAGGTGATATTTACAGCTTCTTAAATTGATTTAAAGTATTTTATATGAAAAGGAGCCTATAAAAGACCTATTTCTTTGCACTATAAAATAAAAATATATTTTATGCAGTAATTAACTGGTTTTAATAAATCGAAATTTCAAAACATTTTCCATCAACAAATATTTATTTTATTCTTTAACTATCAAATCATCTAAATTCTTAAGCTGAATATTGCTGAAATAACGTTTTAATAGTGTATTGAATTTCTTATGTGGTCGAGACATAATTTTACAAAACCTTCAATAGATTTCATATTTTGTTATTAAGTGTTCGTTTTTACACTCCCTATGTTGATAGTAAAATTCTCAGATAGAAAATATTCTTAAATTCATTATATTATTGTTTTAAATTTTATTTCCTATACTGTCCATTTTTTAAAGGTTTCAAACTTGGTGAAAGTATTTGTGTTCAATGCTTTTCTAAAAATTCTGGGCAAATGATCAAAAAATGTTTTTACATGTCAGAGTTATTTTCTCCAATTTAAGAGATAATTATGACATATAATTTCAATTTAATCTATTATTGCATAAAAAGTTATATTTTTCCATTAATCTTTGTCTGCGTATCAATGTTATAAGGGAGTAAGGAGCTATTATTAGTTTCAGATCCAACTTTTTCTGAAAACTTTAATGTATCTAAATTAAAATTTATTTTTGCTGCGAATTTATGTTCTATTTGAAAACGAATTTGTTTTGGGATTCAGAGTTCCCTAAATAATAACCTGAACTTTTATGTAATGTTTGAAAACTTTTATCTAGTAGAATCTCATCCATCCGCATTAATTTATACGTCAATTGATTAATTCCTTTATGTAAATTGTAATTGTGTGTGTGAGATTCAATTTTCTGAATATTAGATAGTTAAAATAATTTTTTAAGTAACACTTCTTTATGCATCGATGTATGAAATACTAAGCACAAAGGCAGCTTTACTGAGTGGGTTCATTTTAATTATGGTTAAATATGCAAATACCATATCTCAATAAAATATTTATTTATATTAACATTTTTTATACATCAAGTTTATCGAGAAATTTATTTTTCGATTATTCCAAATAAAGGTTATTTAATATTTATCACTTAATATTAATTATATTTTAATTGGATATTACTGACAAAATAATAATTATATTTTAATTGGGTAATACAAAGAAGATGCATAAAAAAATTTAAAATTTTAGTTGAAAAATATTTTTGTAAATATTGCGTTAGAATTTCCAAAAAATAAACGCACTTTAATTTATATTCTTAATTAAATAAATTGCATGAGTTCTCTTTAATATTTTACAGATGCATTGAAAATGAGAGGGTGTAACAGAACATTTTATACTATTCTAATTTATATTAAAATTGTTTAGAAATACTTGTTTAAAAGAGTTTTACATCAAGTGTTACCAATTTATATAAACTAGAATGGCAACCACACGTAAAATACTTAAAAAACGATGCTTCAAGTGGATGCAGATCAATTGCCAAATCCAAGGAAACATTTATAGATTTGAAAATTGTAAAAAGTTCAAAATGCACCACGTGAAAATGAAAAGGCAACGCGAAGAAGAAGTGGCCATAAAATCATGCGAATTTCGGAATAGTTAAGCACTAAATAAAGCATATGATCTGAAATGTTCAGTTTTCCATCCCACGTTGAATGAGATATAAGGGAAAGAAACTGCATTGTGTGCAAGTTCTGTGCCATTATCTCTGCTAACTAATAAATTTCCAAAAACTGTAGTATTTCTGATTATACACGGAATAACGAAGAATGTCATGCATTCTTTGTTATTCTGCACAAAGAATTCCTGCAGACAGATTGTTTTACGAGAGGCATAACGATCAGATCTCATCCATCCAATAAGATTGCTATTGACTCTACAGTATAGATATGGTTGTTGGCGTTGTTGCATCAGCCCGTTTCCCTGTACCTAATCCTGAATTAGATTCTACCGGTTAGATGAAAGAGCCAGGTGGAAGTCTTCATAATTTAGAAGCAGGGGCCAATCAGAAGACCTCCGAATACTTGATCTGGCCCCCCAGAAGTATCATTTCACTTGGAAGACATTGCGACCACGACATAATAATATAGACATGATATCAGACATAGTAATGACCCCATAAGAGTTTGGGATAAACAAGGAGACAAGTCCAATCCATTAGAAAATATTCAACGCCCCACCAAGGAACAACGAGGCAGCATGATTTGGAGTGCAATTGCTAACGATTCCATGCCACATCTAGTTCGTATTTAGGTTACTATAACGCCTAAATGGTATGTGTATGTTGTGCTGGGGCCGTAGTTATTCTCCTACCTTCAAGATGTACCTAATGCCTATTATCAGAAAGACAAAGTCTCACCAGACATTGTCGTATCATCTTATGTACTCCAAAAGATATACAGATGCATTCCTGACCTCTGTTTTCTCTTTATATATCACCAATCAAACACATTTGGGATATGATTGGGCAACATTTGCAGACCTTGCACTCAGGACTTTAAACATTAACCGTGGCAAATAGTTTACAGGAAATGGATAGCCATGCCTTAATCCATACTCTTATTGCTTTAGTACATTGACTTGTTGCTTCATGTATTGCAGTCTTTGGCGGTCTTATAACCTACTGAAATAACTTGGTTCTGTGCTATGAATGTTATTTCGAAATAAAGATAGTTTATTGTTCATATCTGTCTCTTTCTGTTTCGCCAATTTCATCACTTCCTGACCACTTTTTCTTGGTGATACATTTTCAATGCCGCATATTGTATTTAATTGTAACTCAATTTGCCTTTTATTTCTGTTTAGAATACACAATAAAAAGTAGATGATGATAATTCAAATTAGTATTTATTTAATATATCAGAAATATTCTATATGAATATTCTAAATTTAAAAGAAAATATTACTAATGCATAGATTAAGAAAATGCGACTGAGCTCAATGAAGCGATATTCATGTTAATCGATCAATTGATTCAACTTAAGATTCTGACGAAATTTATAATAAGGCAGAAAATGTTGCAGGATGAAAAAATCAAAAAACAGGAAAAAAAAAAAGTAATGGGAATTTTTAGCTTTAACTAGAAAAATTGGTAATTCCCAAGTTTTCTTTCTGTTCGTGTCTAAAAAGCATGCGCCCTCGGATGTGGTGCACCCACGAGATGCATTTCTTATTTTAGTGTTATAAATTATTTCATGATTTAGAAAAGGTTTCTTTTTATTCTCCGAAGTGTTTTACAATTCCTACCTCTTCAAATCCACAACAATTTTTTTTCAGATTTTTTTAATTCTTAGCAATTCTAATTATTACATCGTAACAGAATGTGAATAGTAAAATTTTAAAGATTTGGATCCACAAAATCATTTAAAGTTTGGGAAAAGGTTTGGAATGATTTTTAATAGTTATAGCTAAAAGATACAAAAATGGTTAATTAATTATAAGCGATTGCAATAATTATAAGCGATTGCAATCGCAAAATGCTTAGAAATTTTTTTAACATACATACTTCAAATGTAACTAAGGAGTGCACATCTTTTTCCAATAAAGAGAAGTATTATTAGATTAATATTGCGATTATTATATGAAAAATTAATATTGGAAAAAATTATTTGAGAAAATCAACACTAGAAAAAAGATTAAGAAATATGGGCATTTCTTACAGAGAAGCTTGCTTTGTCATTCTATGCTAACTTTATGCACCTGTAGATTGATTCAAAATGTTGAAAATGAATCTCTTGAAATCCAAAATCCATCCTCTCAAGAACCATACTTGAAGGGAATCACGAATCTATGAATTATTGAACTGATGACAACACCAATTCGGTCATTGATTGTATGTATTCAAATGGTATTTGAATCCACTAAGAAAACTCGAATCATCATGCATTTTTGACAAAAAAAACACTCCTTCCATCATTTGCTCTTTGTATGGGCACATCTCTTATAGGTAAAAGGCGTTACAGGACTTTCCGAATCCTCTTCCTTGCTATTCATACAATCAAACGGCATTTGAATCCATTAAGAAAATTTGAATCCTCATTGTATTTTCGATACACTCACCAAAAGGAAAGAAAAAACGCGTTTTGTCGTCATTTGCTCTTTACATCTGTTGTATGCAAGGAGTCCTTCTGGACTTTCCAAATCCCCTTCCTTGCTGATCATGCATATGGCTTGTTGCAACTTTTAAACTGAATTAAATTGGTTAAAGTGACTTAATATACATGAAAAGTTCACAGAGTTTTGAAGAAAGTTAATATGTAAATTAATGCTAGCGAATGTCTTACTCATCTTAAAAAAAACATTGAAAATTATATTTTTGAGAAAGGAATTGTAAAATCAAAAAAAATCTGTTGTGGATACATTCATATGAAATAGCTATGATACTCGTGATAGAACTGCACAATAAATCACGCGTTGTCACGTTGTTTGAGGCAAAATCTTAAAATTCCCTATTATTTTTGGAAAAATATTGAAGAAATCTGTTTGCAAATCTATAAAGAGGAATTTATGAATAAAATTTAACTGTGCATATGATTAACGAAGGAGCAACGAAAACTATATGTCTCACACATTTAAATTAATGCGAATTTTAAATAAGTTGACCTGCAGTCTTTCTCCATATCTGTCAAGTTTAATGGCATTTACAAAAATCTATTCAAAATTCACCTGCTTCACATATGACATATCTTCGTGTCATTAGAAGTACATATTTAGCAATTCTCATTTTCTCTTACAGTATTTGACACAGCAAAAAATAACCAAAAAACAGAAGATATTTAAATAATTTTTAACATCTGCAGTGATTTGCCTATGCGAAAGATACAGGGTGATCAGCGAATAAGCACTGATTTCAAAATTAAATATCTGAATAACAAAGATCAAGAGAATTATGCGGTAAACGGTAAATTTCAAAACTGTAAAAATGGCGTACAGAAGTTTCGAAAATTTAGTTACAAAAACTGTTAACAGATTGGGCTCTGAGCTGAAAACTCTTTCTCTGGAAGGAGTCTATAAAAAATTTAATGAAGTCAAGCAGTCTTTGCAGTCATAACACAATTTTTTCAAAATGTTCACCATTAGAAACAATGAGGTGGCGTAAGCGAACAATAAAATTTTACATCACGTTTTGCAATGTCTGAACGGAAATGGAATCACATGCAACACTAATCTCCGATTCAAGCTCATCCAGAGAAACGGGATTGTTCAGATAGACAGAGTCTTTCAATGCACCCCACAGGAAAAAGTTACAAGGAGTCAGATCAGGAGAATATGGAAGCTAATGTATTCCTGTGTCACTGAATTTCGGATAATCTAAAACAATTACTCTATTTCCAAAGTATTCTTGAAGGAAGTGAAAAACTTTATCTTTTCGATGTGGTCGAACACCATCTTGCATGAACCAGTCCATACCTGGTCGATCCTCCAACGCTAGTTGTGTGCTGACAAATTGTTCCAAAATTGTAATGTAACGTTCAATAATCGTTTTTCGCACGAAGAAGAGGCCGATAATGCCTCTAGCGCATACCGCAGTCCATGCAGTGGTTTCTCTTCACACAAATGTTGATTTTCGGAACCCCAAATTTCCAGTTTTGTTTATTTACTGTATCAAGTAAAAATGGGCTTCATCTGTGAACCAGATGCAGCCCACATTAATCCCTTCGTTGTCGATCATTTTGAGAATCTGATTCGCAAAGTCAATCCTTTGTCTCACAGCATTCATGGGTACAGCCTGATGACTTTGGATTTTGTATAGAAACAACCGAAGGGTAGCTCTCAATAATTTTTTCGTGCTCGTGTACTACAAACCAGACTCTAATGGAATTCTTCGGATGCTTTTCTTAGGATTTTGCTGAGCAATTTCACAAACTTTGGCTGCATTTTCAGGAGTGACTACTGTTTGCGTGGGCTCAACATCTCTCTTTCTATCATCATCAACATTGCCAGTTATTTCGAATTTGGCGAAAAGCATGCGAATGGTTTTCGCATCGAGTCCAACTGGAACATCGAATGGGTTTTGAAAACTGCGCCTTGTTGCCGAAGGACTGTGTTCTAATCTGTGGTACACCAGTATAAAAAAAAAAAAAAAAAAAAAAAAAAAAAAAAAACGTTGTTCAATAGAATACATTATTTTAATTTCTACGTTAGCCTCTTTTCATTATCTAACAGCGAATACACCGCCATCTATTAACAGTTTTTGCAACTAAATTTCGAAACTTCTGTACACCATTTTTACAGTTTTGCTAATAAATGTACCGTATACTGCATAATTCTAATGATCTTTGTTAATGAAACTATTTAATTTTGAAACTAGGGCTTATACACTGATCAACCTGTACTTTTTATAAACATTAGGCACATTCGTATGCAAGACAGAGAATACAGTAAACTGTAAAGATTGTATTCAAAATTTAGATATAATATGTGTGAGTGTGTGTTGTGGGACGAAGAAATTACCTCTGAGGCGAAATTATCTTTGCGCATCTAATATGGATGAAAAAATTGTCTTTCGATTTCTGTATTTGTTCGCTAAAAAGATAATAGGAATAGACCATCATTTAATGCAAATGTTTAATTAATTAACGATATACATCTCATAATAAATATGCAAGCAATAAAAATGTATTAAAATTCACAATTGAAATTAAATTTTTTCTTCAACTTCTAACATCAATAACCCGTAAATTTACTGTATTTAAATATTCATTAAAAATGATAATTTACGCTTTAAATTTAAAGAAACAACTTAAATAGGAAGAATTGGACTAAGTAAGAAGTGACTCTGTATTTTGAGATGCGATACTAGAATACAGATGTTCCTCAGGCGGTGCCAAATTATATAACACAAGAAAAATTAGACTACTTTGACTTTATAGAGCGCCATTCAGGTTGGATTCGAAAGTAGAATGAATTAGACAGTATTTTAATTGAATTCTTCGAATTTGTCCATTCCTAATGGATGAATATGATAGTGGATCATAACTATAACGATATTCAGTTTTCAGAATTACCCTTTTGCAATATTTGATCATTTAATTTAATACCTAAAAAAAATCTTTCCAGATGAGTCGTATGTGTGCTGAGGGGTTAAAACTCCGGCCTTAAGTTTAACAGTCTGTGGGTTCGCCTCTCATTTCAGCTGTAGTTAATAATGATTGGGAGTCCCCTTTCAACTGCTAGTCCTGAACCTTATAAATTGACAAAATAGCAATAATATGGTATAACATGGTATAAATAGCAATAATATGACTCAACAATTAAATCACATATGTACTCAAATAGGCCTTATAATATCTTTCAGGTGTTAAGAGCTACCAATTTTAAGTATGTTTTCTCTATTAAAATGATTGATTACTTTAAGGTTGAATGAAAATATTATAATTATGAAAAATAGTTATATATTTGTATAAGGTTTCAAATTTAAATTAAAAAATTACATGCGTCTACAGCCTATGAAAAATATTAAAGGAAAAATAATAAAGAATGAAACCTATGAAAATTATAAAAAAAAAACTAAAGTAAATTGTATGCTTATTTTAAATATTTAATATCTGAAATGAACAGAAAGAAGAGAAATTCATTAAGTGACATAGTTTCAAAAAGTATTTCAATATATTTTCTGAAGAGCCAATAAACTAATATAACATTTTGTTAAAAATAAAAATAAAAAAAAGCAATATGTAATTAAATACTTAAATATTCTATAAGAAGTGAAGAAGACAAATTAGGAATCGACTTGAGGAAATAACTCTCTCGATTCTGGTTATTCAGAACAAATTGTAAATACAAAATACGTTGCTTGTACAGGGTTACTTTAGCTTAACATTTTGAAAAGCTATTACTTCTATGAAAATTTAACGACTTATGTAACGTGATCTACAGAACTAAATTTAAATCAAACATCTAAATTAATGAAAAAACATGGACAAATAAAAGAAAATTATAACGAGCATATTTTTAAAGATATATATTTTATATTGACCAGGAGCAGGACTTCAGCTACACTGGTAATCAATCCAAAAGCAAACCACCCAACCTTTCACCTCTCACTGACATTACTTTAGGAACAGACAAATTAAGAATTATTTAATAATGATAACTATATATCTCTAGGTATTTTAAATATTTGACCTTCCGTCTCTATGATAAATTGTTATACAGTAAACAATCTCGAGATCCAGCATATCGAAAACTGCACCCCTCATGATATTATCAATTTTCAAAGACCAAGGGTGATCTTGACCTCACATAAACATCACAATAACTCAAACTAAAAACAATATCAGAACTGTGAGTAAAATATCTGAACTATAGAAAGAAAATAAACAAATAATATAGAATTAAAATAACGATAACTATATAATTAAACTTCTCACAATGGTCTTATAATATGTAAGTACTCCTCTCTTTAAAATTACAGCTTTTGGAAATTTTCAGTGGCGACATCTATCGGTGATAGTACCAACTACCTTTGTAAATAAACAAAGTCATGAAATGTAAAAAATCTCTGTTTACATCAGGTGATGCTGTCTAACAGAGAGTGAAACTAATCTTTAAGCATATAACCCAGATAAACAATACAAAAATTTTATTTTAATACCCAAGAGTAATCAAAGATGAAATTTGTAAATAATTATATACATATATTAATAACTTTTATTGTTTTTATTCTTATGTATATTTCACTATGTATTTAACTAAGTATCTAGAACCAACCAGGAAATAAGTATATATATATATATATATATATATA
The DNA here is from genome assembly GCA_026290005.1 of Latrodectus geometricus. Classification (NCBI taxonomy): domain Eukaryota; kingdom Metazoa; phylum Arthropoda; class Arachnida; order Araneae; family Theridiidae; genus Latrodectus; species Latrodectus geometricus. The sequence goes on along the minus strand of JAPDSC010003557.1, from coordinate 509,509 downwards.
TATATATATATACTGTTTTCTCTTTTTCTCTTTTTACTTAATCAATAATATTAATGGTATCTTTCAATGTATAATAATTTGGATTACTCATTACTCTGATTTTCTTTCCTATAAAAAGCTATGTAGAGTGCAACCCATCGAAAGCACTTAACCTATTATTCTGTGTAAAAAAAAAATAATAATAATAACAACTGATTGCTTAAACTAAACTGCTGGCAACCCAAGTTTCAACACCAAGAAAAACAAGAGATATTACAACAAAATTCCTTTTGAAGATAATATGTTGAACAAGTATCAAATGATTAAATTTATAGACTTTTGTGAAGTGTGACTCCTGCCAAAATCAGTAGCCAGAGTAGCCGACATTGTTGGAGATCACCGCTGCCACACGACTCAGCATTGATTCAAAGAGACTTAGAATGTGCTCTTGGGGTACTGCAGGCCAAGCAGCTTCCACGCGTTGCCAAAGTTGATCTGGTGTAGCAATTGGGGATATAATCTGGGTCAATCGTTGAGCAACCATGAACCACCTGTTTTCTATCGGCGAAAGATCCGGAGAGCGAGCCGGTCGGGAAAGCAATTTAATTAAGTGATCGACGAAGAACCCTTGGACAATGACTACAACATATAATCGCGCATTATCCTGTTGAAATATGGCTATGGATAAGACCTGAAGTTAGGGAAGGAAAACTGGCTCCAACATTTCGGTGATGTAGCGCTGGTTGCTTAAAGTACCGGTAATGCGTACTAGAGGAGTGCGAGATTGATATCCAATATTGCCCATGCCGTTATACCAAGTGCAAGACCAATGTGGGTGGTGGGGCATAACGCAGCTGTTCGGTTTCTTCTCTCCACGGTGTCTCTAGACTCGAAAGCGACCATCGGGGTGTAGTAGACAGAAGCGTGACTCGTCAGTAAAGACAATTTCGTTCCATTCTGCCATCCACATTCTTCTTTCATTGTACCATTGAGTCTTCTAATAATTTTATTGATACAGAATCTTTTTGTCTCATTTCATTAACAATAAAATTATTTCCTTTCCAACACGTTTTAATAATCATGTAATAATCTTGGGTAATGAACAGTAAATTTTTTAATGACATTTCTACCACGCCAAAATTTCTATCATTTGGTAAAAACGAATGTACTGATATAGAAAATTTGTGATCTATGATTTTCACCTTATTTTCCAAAGATTGGACAATTTTTAATCAGATTAAAGCTACTTTAATGTTTCGGAGCCCGGAATCAACAGCCCAGGAGTCAGAAACACTAACCATTCAGCCATTGACCTGCTTAATGTGGAATATTAAAAAATATATTTTTATAACATGAATTTATTATTATAGTTACAATCATGCAATTGTTACTTTATAATTAGTGTAAACATAATTACTAATTTTTATAAAATAACAAATTGAACATAATTATTCGAATGAATTATACCGCAAAAATTAGGATAATTAAATAGAATTATCTTAAAATATACTGATTTCATTTAGGTAAATAAGAATTAAATTACTTTGAGGAGATTGAAATAAAATATAAAATGCATTGTCATACAAATGTAGAAGATATTTAGATTATAGTTTATTAGTACGAAAAAGAAGCGTTGTGTGCTGTATGTCATTATTTAGGTTTATGTTATTCATAGAATGTTTATTGATTCCCTTCCACATTGTATCATTTCATTCTTTTGATGAAAATATTCATTTTTATATTCTCAAAAGTGTATTCCATATTCGTAGCTGATTTTTTTTGATTTTCTTGTTATTGAAATTTAGGAGAAAAGTGAATATTCTTTTTTTATCCCTGGATAGAATCATTTTCTATTGAGAAGACAGATGACAGGAAAATATTGCTAATTAAAAAACGGGTCCTGAATTATCATTTGCATAAGAAATAGTTAGAAATAGTATATCAGAAAGAAAAATATTATAGAAATAACACGCTCTCAAATCCTGAACTTGCAGAATTTTAGACTTCGATTTTCTTTTCGATTGACATTTTAAAATTCGAATATCTGAGTTATTCAGCTTGAATGTTTTCGACAGATCTAATCTTCTTTCCTTTTTTTAAGTTAATTTGAGTAAGTATCATTTAAGTGGTATTCGATATAAAATTCTGTATTATAATTTTCACACTCTTAATTTAAGTGTATCGTTTAATTTTAATTAATCAACGAACAAATGTTAATATAATAACAATTTATAAAACCATGATTCCAGATCAATCAGTCAGATATATATATATATATATATATATATATATATATATATATATATATATATATATATTCATACATACATATATATGTGTGTGTAATGTTTGTTCGGGTAAGTACATAGAGTTTTCCGGGTTTCTTCCCTTGTATCACTGAACTGAATACAGCCCACCGTCTATGAAAGCCTCTTAGAAACTTGTTCACGGCGTGGATATTAAAATATTTTATCCCTTTGAGTACTGAATTATTTGAAGATTTTATTGTATTGATTTAAGTAAATGAAAGAGAGAGAAAGAGACGAGTCTCAATTGTCAAATGTGCCCAAAGGATTAAAATAGCTTTAAGCTGCCCATTGCACGTTGTAAAAATCACTTGTGTATTAAAGATTTTTCAATTCTGACGATTCCTTTATGGGGCGTAGCAGATTTTATATTTACATTGCGTATCAAATTGATAAGTCCACCAATAAACACGACAGTTATGTAAAACAAAAAAGGTTTTATGGTGTATGAAGTACTATATTTTATCAACTACTTTATTACAATCAAAACATTTATTATTTTTGCTCTTATCTCAATTGACTGGAAGTACTATTTCGAATTTAAATCAACATTTACAAGGGGTGAAGATTCAACTTTAAATTTATAAAACATTTTATGTGTCACATTTCTACAATAAAACCAACAATATACTAAACCATGTTTTATATAATTACTTGTAAGGGAAGTTTTTTTTTTTTAAAAAAAAAAAAAGAACTAATGAATAAAAAAAAAATAGAATACTAATATTTTTCCCCATATCTGAGCTTCTCAATGGTTGCAAATGTAAGAATAAACTTTTATTGAGTACTTAAGAATACAAAACATCCAAGTCTTCTTAAATTAATATTTCATGAGAATTTATCTACATTACAATAAATTTGACCTTTCTTGAGTTAGAATTTCGTGTTTACAAGGAAATGTACTAAGCAACAGAAAAATATGCTATTTAGGCTTCAGTGAATGGAATACACATCAGTATTCACTAGCATAGCATAATTTTCAAATGATATGTTTAAAGAAAATTAGTTTCAAGTTTGAATTTAGAAAAGGTTAATATTAAAAGAAAACTCTAAAACCACTTCTCAGAGCGTAAAAATAACAAAAATTTAATTTTTTCTTCGTATGATTATATCAAATATATTTCTATTTTCATAGTAAAAACTACTGACACTTCCAGTTTTATTTTTTAATGTTTTTTTTTTTAATTAATAACTTTACATTTTTTTATGTACCTTTTATAATTATTTTCTTTTAAAATTAAATAATCAATATTTATTTAACTATATTGAGAAGAGAAATTTAAAAATATTTCAAATGCTATTCTAATAAAAGTAAAATATGAAATTTTTTTTTTAAATTAAGTAAATGAGATATTCACTTGCTCATCTTTTGAATATTAATTTGATTAAAAATTTCTTGTAAATTATAATTTATGAGTGAATTATGCATTTGCTTTTTAATAGTTTATAGTCTTTGAAAGACAATTGTGATTGTGTTTGGTTTATAAAAGTATAATTTTTCACTCTCTTTTTCAATATTTGACGGATTATTTAGACTTCATATAGTAAATAAAACAAAACATTTTTACATTTAACGGAAGAAATCATTTTTTTTTTTTCATGTTATGAAAAAGTTAAAAAACTGATAATTTGTGCAAATTTCAAGAGGTAATTTTTAAAATGGAATTTTTATATCAGTGTATAAGTAGGGAGAGGTTTCTTTTATTACTTAATTGTGATTAACGAAATAATTTTTAAATAGTTCAGATTTGAATATATTTTTCATGGTTGCAACTAACTTTGTACTTTCGAACACGTTAAAGCAAACGATAATAAATCAATGTACTCGACGTGTTAGTCAGCATAACCTCCGACTTCGTCTGCAGACTTATCGATTATTTTCGGTACAGCACTGAAATCTTCCTCCCTCCTCTCGTCTGCAGCAAATCCGATACGCTCGCTTTCGTACTCTTGTCTCTCCAGTCACAGAGGGAGAGGAGGGGAAGGCGTGATGCGTACGCAGGACCGGTCGATCTCTCGGCGAGGACGAATGCCACGTGACAGCCTCCGCCTGTACCTTTGCGGACTAGCTCACACGTACCGACCCGGACGCGCAGCGTACTCTGCTGCAAGATGGAGCGTTCAAAGCGTGTGAAGAGGGAACCCATGGTCGAGCCCTCGGACGAAGAAGGGGCCCGTGCCCCCAAACAAGCTGCGAGTCCTGCACAAGAGGCGACTAGGGCCCACATCATCAGCTTAGAGACCCAGATGAGAAAGTTGTGCAAACTGAGCGGCGAAGGCAAACTCGATTCTAAAGGAGCCTTCCAAATGCGTTGCATTGAAGAAGATTTAAGGAAGGTAAATGTGGTCTCCTTTTTCCCTCCCATCAGTGACGTCTTGCTTAAAAGAGTAAATTGACTGATCATTTTTTTAATTATGAAACTAGAAATTTTAATCATCCTTATTTGAGTTGCAAAATCAATATAGGTGCAAATTATTTAAAAATTATTGTGTGCATTTTTATAGTTTATTTCTCTTAAAATCTTTAAAAATATCCTGATAAGAATTTTGTTAATATTAGTGTTATGCATTCGTATTGTTATGCAATTTTTTTCTATTTTAAAATCAATGTGTAATTAATGAATTTTTAAATGAGTACCAAAAGCAACGAAAATTTGTACACTATAAAGGAGTTTGGGGCATTTTTTATATTTATACAACTTTTATATTAAAAATATGAGTATCTTAAAAATATATTTCATTCGCTTTTATAGATAAAAATTAAAAATTTATATGTATAAGAGATACCCTTTTCATTTCATTTTTAATTTATAATAAAAGTTACTTATAGTCCAATTTAATTAAATTCTAGTACTAAATCCTATAATAATTATATTTTACTAATAATATCTGATACAGTGTCTGAATATATATTTCTAATATTCAAAAATATCCTGAAATATTTAAAAGTACAATAATTAAATATTTTTTTATTATTTTATATAATAAGCTTAAGTTCATTTTAATAACTAATTTGATAAAAATATGAAATAATATTTTTTTTAAACATGTGAAGCAGGAACAAATTTTGATTATTTTAAGGCAAACAATAAATATTTTAAAAATGCTAAGCCAAATTTTTAATTTTATGTCATATACGCATGCCTGCAATGAATAAAAATAATTTACTTTTGATATTTAAATTTGACAACGTCTCACCGAAGCAAAAACTTTAAGCATTACAATGAAAAATTTACCACAATAGAAACAATTTACTATAATACGAAATCAAATAGTTAAGTTTCAAATATATTTATAACGCGTAAATAAAGAAAAATGCTAAGAATTTTTCAAACTGAAAATTAGGTTTGATAAAATTTCTGTTATTTTTTAGCTTTTCTTTGATTCTGTTATTATATTATTATATACTTAGATTTAAAGAAAAGTTAAATGAGCTTCAAGAATTACAGTTTTTTTCCTGTATTGAAATTAGTTCTTTTCTATTTCGGGAGCTGTAAAATAATAGCAAACCAAATCGGGAGCGAATTCAAGAAATTCCCCACGCTTGGAATACAAAATTGTTAGCATGTAACGAAATCAACTCGGTAACTTTACGAATAATTCTTTTTTTGTGTGTAAGAATAAGCGCGTGAGTTGAAAATTTTCTTGTTTCTGGATTGTAGGTGTTTGTTTTTATTTCTTAACACCTTTCTTAGCTTTTGCCATTCCTTTCTTTAATTTAAGAAAATTGCTGTACATTTATTCCAAATAATATTTCTTTTGAATAATTATTAATATTTCCTTGCTGAATTTTTGATTTGGAGAAAATATTTTCACCTACGTTCACCGAAACGGAAAGCTATCAAAACATCTTGAGTTAGCACAATCGGTATTTTAAGAAGAGTTAAATTTAGTGATACTCTTAAACTTACCATGACTTTAAAATAGATAAAATTACGTAAAACTAATTTTAAAATCTTCAAAATGATCATCATTTTTAATCACTTGTTAGTAATGAGTAGAATTTAAAGGCTTGATAAAATAGATTATGAAGCACGAGTTATAACTTTTTTTCATTAATTGGAAATAAATTTAAAATTCAACAAAAATTAATGCTAATCGTAGCTGTCTGATATTACTTTTGTTAATACAAATGTTATTCTTTTGACGAAAGCATTGCGGAAGATTTTCATATTTTATGTAAGATTATTTTCTCTTAATATAATTTCCATTTTTTAAACCTGCCTGTGTCAAAATTGAATTCTATTCGCAAATTGAGTGTTAAAAATCATGGACTGCCATCAAGCTACTAATTACTGAAGCAATTAATTTCTAAAGCATGATTTTTACAAACTAATTTAAAAGAAATAACCGCATTTAAATATGACGAACTTTTAAAATAATAAATTACTTATTACTATTATTAAAATAATAATAATGAAACAATTGGTTATTAAATTATCTCATTAGTCGTTGTTATGTCAAACAATTTATGCTATTTTAATCTAAAAATCTAAGCTTGTGAATTTTGTGATTAAGATACTGATTATCAGATACTGGGTTTTAACGATCATAAATTCTATATCTACTATTGTTGTTTTAAAGTATAAGAGAGATTTATGCCAGTTTTAACTAAAATACTTTCTAAGTGTATGTCAGTAATTCCATGTTATGCTTAGGAAGATATTTGAACGATAAAAGTTTACTTAAAAGCTTAATAAATATAACGTGGTTAATAAATACTTTTTGACTAATTATATTTATTTAAAATAATCTAATTGTCTCTTCTAGTACTTTAATTTGAAATACTCCACAACAAATTTACAGTTTCAATGTGGATACATTTTTGTATCCTTCAGATTTTTCTAAGTAATGATGATATTCTATTTAATTCGTTTGTCATTGAATTACCAAGCATCGAAATATGTGATCTATTCTATATTTATTTAAATATTTTGTAATGACAAATAATTCAATACATTTTTGAATTAATTTTTTTTAAAAACATTTCTTTTAGTACGTTCTTGACAAAATTTCCAAAGATTTCTCTGGAAAATCCATTCATGTAATTTTATGTTACTTTCGATTTATTGGGTAGTTAAAACTAGTTGAACCATCATGCCTATAAAAAACTATGAACCTAAAGGATGAATCCAAATTTATTACTTTATTATAAATGACACTAAATATAGAAAAATGATATATTTTGTTTTTCAATCATTTATATACTTTTGTTTAATATATATATATATATATATATATATATACTTGTACTATAAGTACTCTTTGACCAAATTTGATTTGCACAACTATTTATTGTTATTAATTCATTGACTAACATAATTGTTATTAGAGAAATATCGTTATTTGCATCTTTTTCAAAAGCGTATGATGTAATACTATTAATTTTCAGATCGTATAATGAGTTAGCTTCTGTTAAACACCTTTAACAAAAATTCTGTAAAGCATTTGTCAAGTGCAATTTGTACACTTTAGTATAATAAATTGATTTTAGCAATGCTATGCAGATTTTGAGATTTAATTCCATAGGCTTCGTTTTTCTTTTACTTGTATTATTTTATGCATTTAGTATTTTTCGATGCATTTTTTTTTAGTTTTAATTCTGATTATTATTTTGTTGCGTTTGTTTCTAATTGTTTATTTTTACCGACCACAGTACAATGCCGTAACTTTGCACCACAATCAGGAGCGAAATATACAATTGAGCTCTTCATATTTTAACTATGTACCAGTTAAGAGCCATTCACAATTACGAAGGCTGAATGTGCATTGCCCTTCTCAACATGATTGTCTTTGCCATGGTCAGGAATCAATTCCGCTGCCCTCCAAAAATAAAAATGAATGCTTTGCACTGACCAAAGTACTGCAATTCTATCATAGCAATTAACGTATTAAAAAAATCTTGAAAGTGAGAAAATATACCAAAGATTAAATAATAAAAAATAAGCAAAAAATTTCATTTGTGACAGGACAGCTTCTGATGATAAAAAGATTATGTAAAATAGCAATTTCAATCTCGGAGTTCTTACAGTGAAATTTTACCACTTTGGTTTGGATTCATGCTACAAAACATAGATATAACGTTATTACAAAAACTAAATTTTAATGAAATCGCAACAAAAAGTTGTACTTCGCTTTTGAGAAAACATACAAAATATTTATTAAAAATATTATAAATTATATAAAATATTATAAATAAATATTGCAATGGATACGTCAACATGTCCACTAGACACGTGATCAATGGAGGGCTGTTTTCTTTACGGATAAGTCCATGTTTAGCTTCGAAAGCGATAAAGACGCATTTTCGTTGGGAAAGAATGAAGAACTTGTTTTCATCTATTAAATATCGGCGAAAAAGTTGCATACGAATCACGCTTTTGAGGTGGTATCTCTTTTGGGTGGACGCAGAGATGACGTCCTGGATGCTTTTGCGCCTCAGGATGATAACCACTCAAGAATCGCATTGTAGATGGTTATCATGGGAAGGAAATAATTGAGCGCATGCTGTGGCCAGCTCGATCACCGGATCATAAGCATCTTAAGGTTAAGATTGGGTTAAGGTCCGGTGATGGTAACCCAATCCTAACTGACCTTAAGAATGTTTGGGTCTCTCTTGGACAAAGTGCTCTCAATACTCTTCCTAGGACTCTATCCACTCTTTTAACTGCTTTGGAAGAGCAATTGCTAGCACTTCCTACATAATTAATAGACCACATTTTGAGAATATCACACGTCTCTGTAAGCGGTGTATTGCTTCTCGAAAAGATTATACTCCCTATATTAAAGGTACTTTTCTTATACCAAACTTTTGAGAATTCTCCAATTGTTCTCCCATTTGTTCATTGTATACATACGTTAATTTTTATAACGCAATAATTTTCTGGTGATTTCTTTTTATCATATTTTATACCTTCCTACGTGTTGTATAATGTGTTGGATTTTGTAATCAAAGGCTTATGGGGGCAGCACGACTATGGAAACCAAGTAAGTGTGCTTCATTTTGATGGTATTTATAGAAGCAATCCTAGAAGTTTGTTGCAACTCGTGGAGTATATGTACCATCGGTTTGGAACAGTTTTCTCGAATTTCTTAGGACATTGCTCGTCGGCTATATCTCTTAGTTTTGTAGGTCTAACGGGTCGAAACTCATTCCGAAAACTCACATTCCACATCTTAATTACAAAAGTCATTGTCAATTATGGAATTTTTAATTTACTAAATATATCAATTACGGATCGATTATTTTTGCGGTACCCAATAAATACGCCCTTCTCGAAGTCTGACAATTCTGAATTTCGGAGCATCTTGCTTAAGATTAATGCTAATGCTGTTTCCTTTACGATATTTAAATATAAAAGGTGTACGGTGATCACAGGACCACAGATAATATACAAAGTATATGTAAAATTATTTTATTTGATTAAAGAATATATAAAGAGAATTGTGAAAGGCATTGTATATTATTTATTTTGTTAATGACACTTGGCGAAGTAAAGCCCACCCATCAGTGACTAGGCGAATGAAGTCAAAACGAGCCTCTCCCGTTTTTGAATAGAGCCCTTGTGATTAACAAAATGAAGGGAAACCATCATAATCAAATAATTTTAAATTTGTATTCTTAAAATATTTAATTAAAATTTTTATATAATTGAATACTTTTAATTTCTTTATCCTAATTATTTTAAGTAAAAATTATATGTTATTAGTTTCATTGCAATTCTTTCTTATTAAAAATTTCTCGCTTCGTATTAAAAAGTACTGTTAGTATATTATAAATATTAGTGAAAAATAAAATAAAAAATTAATGTTCATATTTAAAATTTATTTTAAGAAATAATATTGTATTTTGACACCGTGTGGTTGGATATTAACCAACTTCCAATGACTGTTATACCGTATTATTATGGATGATCTAAATGTTTCATATATAGTGTGGTGTATTCATGTGCCTCAGGAAGGAAACTAAAAAATTCCTCAATACTCATCCCAACAGACGGGTTTTAGGAAGGTAAAAGAGTGCAAAGTTTATCTCCTGTTATTCAACAATGGCTGAAATCAAATCCGGAGCCCTTCACTCTAAAGAATGGCCACTACTAGGCCTTAGGAAAACCATATTGACCTATTTTGACACCATTTAGTGGACAGTTTAATGGCCAAAGGCTACTGTACCGTACTTCAATATCTACCATCTAATTTGTCAATCAGAGAATATTTTCATAAATAGTGGCCTCCATATTCACGTGCTGCAAGAGAGGAAGCACAAAAACTCCCAAGCACCTACCCTAAAAACGTGCATGCAGAAAACAAAAGGGCAATAACAAAGTAACAAAAGTTATTCAATAATGGCTGGAATCGAACCCAATACTTTGATCTGAAGAGCGTTTTCCTATCTCTAGATCATGATGTGCTCCCACGTTATATATATAAGAACTTTAAAAATATAATTCAAATATAAGGACTTTAAAAATAAAGGTGACACTAATCATATTTTGGCACTTAGTGATTAAAAATATGTGCAGTGTTCTACCCTCTTAAATAAAAATTATCAACTTTTTCCAAGTACATATTAAGCATAAATGCACGTTTACCATCATGTGTATTATATTTAATATTTAAGGCTAATCCATGCACTATATTCCTTATCTCAAATGGAACATCTAACCAGTGTTCTTTTCCTTACCTTATTATTATCGTATTAAACATGCGATACCATGGAATCAATGTAGTTTTCTTCTCAGCCCCATATATATATAACGAAACATATGATGCAATATATATATATATATTATTCTCTTCATTCTCATACATAATATTTTTAAAATGCATTTTATAATTAATAATACAGTCTTCCTTTCCTTAAATTAATTATATTAAATACAATACGTGATTTAATGTGTGTATTTGTCATATTTATATCAGTAATTATAAGGCATGGTCCGATTAATGAAAAAAATGCTTTATGCTTAGGAGTTTAAAAAATTGATATTTAATTTTTTATTGTTTAGAGGGTAAGAGAGAAAGAAGTTTAAAATCTTTTAACATCTTGCACAGTCTAGATTCAAATAAGATGATCCTAGTCATTCGCCATCAAATTTCTTATTTTTATGCTAGAAATTTTCTTCTGATGCTTTTAGATTTCCTCATAGTTTTCAATTATATTCATTTGCTGAATTTTATAATACAACATTAAAAATTATACATATTTTACAGAAATATAGTGTAGAAAAAGAAGGAATGAAATATGATTATATTTTATTTCTTGAAGAATGATTTGATATTCTTGAAAAATGATTCATAGTGTCCTTTCTTATACAATTATTTCCCGTTAATGGAGTTTATAACCAGCAATCAGGACTTAATGTACTCCCGTTGTTGTGAAATAATTTGGAGAATAATGCCAATTAAAGAATTCATCATTTTATTGAGACTCAAAACTACAAAGAGCACACACGTTGTCTGCAGGCAGAAATAAAAATATTTACCAAGTTGTTAGGTATATTTGTTGATGGCATGAATTTAGTTTTTAAAATTGCCAAATTAATCGATTTAATGTCTAAACTGGCATCATTCTACTATATTTTTTCAGTTAAAGACTGCTGATAAAACGTTTGCTATTTTAACAAAATAATTAAGAAATATTATTTAAATGTTGTTTAGATTCAATATTATAACTGTTTTTTAAGCGATTGAACAGTTTTTTACTCAACTTAAAATTATACTTTCTATCATTTGCTGAGTAGGCTATGGATATAGATGCATTTTCTGGAAATAATAGAACATTTAATTACGAAACACCTTATTGTTTAATTAAAAAATAATTGTTAATTGAATTGATTTTAAATTATAAGTAAACTTATAAATATAAAAAAGAGTAAGACCGCTTATTATAAATATTGTCAGTTCTATTCAACAAAAGCAGATGTTGATATTATTGGAGAAAAGTTCTTACTAATTAATACTGTTTTTATTATAATATTTAGAAAACTCCAATTTTATACAAAATTATACTTTCAATAAAATGCAGGCTATGATGGAAAAAAACTATTAAACATTTATGAAAATTATGACGAAAATGTAATATTAGCAATTGATTAATCGATTTATATTTATTCTTCACATTATAAAAATATGAAAATTATATTTTTAAATTTTTAATAAATATCAAAATATAAACATACCAAATTATTGATATAACAGCAGTTTAGCTTATTTTTATATCAAAAGCTTACTGTAATTTTTCAATACAGCAATCCTAAATGGCAACCAATAATTTTTAGTTATTGATCGAGGACATTTATTTATGATCTCTTCCACCGCAGGCACATTCCAAGTTGAGAAGGTTGTTGAATGAGGCCGAGCGACAGCGCCGTCGGAGAGAGAGGTTGAGGGGTGGTCACAAGAGCAGCCAGCCGATGGATGACGGCATCATGGCAGCTCTCAAGTCTTGCGCCCGATTTCAAGACTTTGTCCGGGAACTCAACGTTCTCGGCTTCACACTCACACCCAACGACGAACATGTTGAAATTGGTAAGGATATGTAAAATACAGAGACCTATTTTTTTCTGGAATGATGTTTCATATATTTAAAAAATAAATTAAGCAAAAATGAAGCTAGATAAAGGATGTTCTATAAATTAACGTAGATAAAAGAATACTTATATTAAAGATTTTTTTTAAAAATAAGTATATTCTATTACAATATATGTAGAAAAATATTCATACATGGAAGAGGATTTTTTTTTATTGGAGAAATTTAATGCTAGTCAAAATATTCATCAAACAGGTACGAGTAAATTACAGTATTCTACGATTTGTTTATTTGCATACATTTCATAATTATAAAATGATAAAATACTATTAATTGCTCACCATACATTTACAGGACTTGGATTTGTATACTTATGGGAATTTTTCTATCACTCAACCACACTAACAATGAAAACTCGAATTATTTTTTCTCCCGGTCCAAAAAATACCTTTTCCTCAGAATAATTTTCTTTAAATATTCTAATATACCAATTACTTTCAATTTTATGAATATATATACACAGGTTACCAAAAATTTAGGAAAAATCAGAAAGAAAAAAGATATCTCTCCCAAAAATTAGCCAATCTCAACTAAATTTGAATATGTTGGTAAGTAAAATGCGCTCAACAATATGACGTTATGCAAAATAGTTGCACTGCTGTCGGAATACATCATTTGCGAGGAGCATAAAAATGGATTTCTCAGAGCAAGGCGGCAATTGTCGCTGCGTGTTTAAGATTAGAAATCTGATTTAGCGAAACTGTAAATATGGCCTTCAATCATCATTTGACCGAACAATTTTGATGACTAGTTTTAGTTAGACGAATTTGGAAGACTAGAGGAAGGACAAAGTAGATCGAAATGGCTAAATGACTGAATGAGAGTCTGTCTGTTATTCATAGACTCTGGCAAGAACTTGTAACTAAGGATTCGGCATCATGGAAGTTCATTCAAGGATGGCCACACACTAATAGTGCTGATGACCATTATTTGTCATTATTCGCCCGAAGGAATAGAACTGCAGCTTTTTCTGAAATCAGATACTAACGTTTGCAATGGGCACGTCACCCTGTCCACTGGACGCGTGATCAATGAAGGGCAGATCTCTTTACGAATGAGTTCATGTTTAACGTTGAAAGCGATAATAGCCGTATTTTCATTTATGGAGAACGTGAAACTCGTTTTCATCCATTATGTATCCGTGAAAGAGATGCATACGGATAAGGCAACGTCTGTGTTTGGAGTGGTTTATTTTTGTTTGTCACACAGACCTCCATGTCTTTTACCGTGGAAAAGTTACCTCTCATACCTTTAGGGATGATATCCTGGATGCTTATGCCTAGGCCTAGGTGATGTCAATCGTTTCGTGCTATAGGATGATAATGTGAGATTATACAGTGTTCGCATTGTGGATACTTATCTTGAGCAGGAAACAACTAAACGCATGCTATGCCAGATCGATCACTGGAACTTGTTTGGAATGCTCTAGGACAACTTGTAGTTGCTCTCAATCCTCTTTCTAGGACTCTAGCCACGTTTGAACTAATTTGGAAGAGTAATATCCCACACTTCTTACACAATTAATAGACCGCATAATTGAGAGAATCACACATCGCTGCATGCGCTGTATTGCTTCTCGGGAAGGGGGGATCATATCCCATATTAAAGGTATTTTTTCTATACCAAATTTACACTTCCAGTTTATTCCTTGCATACATATGCTAATTTCTATAACTTTATAATTGTCTGGTGACTTCTTTCTGTTGTGTTTTGTACCTTCCTATGTGTTGTATAATGTATATAAGTTTCAATAAATTCCACTCATAACGTGTTTTCGTTATCATCATTTTTGAGATTTTTCCTTAATTTATGATAGCCAGTGAATAAACTATTTACGTATTTATATTGGAAGATATTTATATTTTTTACACAAAAGAGAGAGGCATTTGCTAAAATTTCAGATATCGTTATTGCTGAAAAACTTCATTCTCCAATCGTATTGGACAAGGTTCAAATTTCTAATGCACTAAAGTTTCTTCTTTCATGCTACTATCATAACAATTACGACATAATGAAATTCTTTGCGCTATCCAGAGTTTAAAGGGAGTTTATGAAATTTATTTTGAATACATATCATTCATTGATATCGGATTTTGTGCACTTGTAAGGCGGAGTAGCAAGCTTATTCCAATGATAATAACACAAAAAGTAGAAAAGATAAAGAGGTGAGGTTGGTACCGTTCAAGAGAGATCATAAAGTTGTGTAACACTGTGGTTTACTCGCCATCATGATTTGAAATAATGAAAATAGCATTTGCCGTAGCAATATTGGGCCTGTGGAACCTGTCTCGAACCAGAAATCTATTCTTTTATGGGTTACAACGTCCAAAGAAACTTTTTCTGTTCAGAAAAGAAGAGGTAGAGACACACATCTCCTCAGATCACCAAAGAAAATCAAACAGTGAGAGTGTTATTTTTGCGATCACCTTGCGGCGTTCGGCGCACAAACATGATTCTGCCGCTGGAACCTCCAATCATTGTGCAAAATTCTCTGGTCAGAGAAATTTTGCACAATTAACTTCATTTTCATCCGTACAAGCTGGCCTCTGTTTAGAAACTCTATGAGGAACAGACTGTCACAGTCATTTCAAACTTATGTAAACATGCTGGACAATTTTTTTTCAACGATTTGACGAAATGCACTTAGGAGAAGTATAATTTCAGCAGAGCTGTGCTAAAGCCCATACTTCAAAAACCATCGATGACTGTGCTGCAAAATCACTTCCCCAGATGCCTCATTACAATAAGAGGCGATTTAAAGTGGCCGGCTCATTCTTTCGATTTGGTCCTGTGTGATGTCTTTTTTAAAGGGTAATTAAAGTCACGTGCGTATATTAACTGCCCATAAACTTTATAAGATGGAAAATAAACATTAAAAGAGAAACGGCCAATATGCTGCAAAGAGTGATAAGGAAATGCAAACTCTGTTCACTCTGTGTATCGACAATGGCGGGCGCCTCTTATCCGATATAAGATATTTAAAATTATATAAACTGAAATTTTATTTATCTAAATTTTGTATACAAAAAAACATATCTTTAATACCTTTTGTATTGTTACAATACGAAATAAGGAAGTTAGTTGGACTCACCCTTTTAGTTTGTCTTTTACTAAAGAGTTAACTTACTTGCACAATACATGCCAATTAGAATACATAGTAAGGCTCATTAATATACTAATTAGTATTTCACCTATTTGGATAATTGATTTTATTATATACATATATAAAGATTAACGACTGAAAATCCTCAATACTTCTTGTGTCCGTTGAAAAAAATAGCATTATTTATTAATAAATTTTAAATTCCTCTTCATTATTCCATGATTGCTTTCTAATTTATTGTTATCTTTTGGCAGCTGACAACAACTTGCCTGAAATGGAAGGCGTGAATGTGCAGGTGGAACTAATTGAAGGAGATGAGGAATTCGCTCCTGAGATAAAGACAGAGTACAATCCAGCGTCACCCGAAGTTACCATCACAGAGAGTAAGTAGTATAATACTTTGTCTATATCTGTAAAATTTTCCTAAAAGAATACGGTTATAATTAAAAAGCTGTAGATATCATTTATAATTTAAATGTTCATTTGATTATACAGTAGAAAATCCACATGGTGATGAACTTGATAAAGAATAACATTTCTTATGGCGAATGATATTAAATTTGCACTTGTCCCTTTGTACCGTTCACGGACTAATTAAAATTATTCCATGAGTTGTGAGATATAATGACTGCTGTGCATCATATGTATATAATATTTTGGAATAAGATAAGAATTTTGATATTATTGTCTGATAGAAGACAGGTGGTGTTGTGGTAGCATTTCCTGCTCTCAACGTACAGGTCTGAGGTTTTATTCACGGACTGAGCAAGGTCAACTCATCCTTTTATCCTTTCACTGGGTCGATAAAATTGAGTTCCAAGCCTGCTTGAGTACTAAATGACTGGGTTTTCGATTTAGATTTACCACATAATCGAGACATGTGCATCACAACCCAGAGCTATTGGCCAAGAAAACAGATATGGGCATTGTAGGCTTTGGCCTCCGATAGGCTGTCATACCACAGAGTTTAGTTTTTATTATGTAAAATACTATATGAATAATATTGGATGCGATTGTTTTCTTTTGAATAATCTAAAATCATATTTTCTTTAATTTTATGCTTATTCTCAAACGCCAAAAAATTAAATTCTCAAAGTAAAGTCCAAAAAGTTGACTGGTTATTTAGTTAAAAAAAAAAAATTAGCTATATGAACTGAATATTTACATTTCAAATTTGGATGTATTATAAGGTGTCTCTGATTAATATTCAACTATGCAATGAGATTTTACTGTACATTCAAATTAACACCGAAATTTTTATGATCACCTGATAATAAATTCGGAACACAATATTTATTTTAAAATACATAAAATTAAAATACTTACCTACTTCCAAAGTTTTTTTTTTTTTTTTTTTTTTTTTTTTTTTTTTTTTTTTAAATTGTGAAGATTTTACAATTTTGTTCTATTGTGCAAAAAAGGGCAGGCTTATGCAAGATAATTCTAAATTTTTTTACAAATTAAGAGGGGCGATAATATTCATCCAGATAAACGATAATTTACAATAGAACATAGGATCGTATTCCATTCTAAGAAGTAGAAAAGAAAAATTAGAGTTCCAATCTTTATTTACAACAGTGTTTTTAGTCGCTTGTGATAACAGATTTATCTCAAACTTGTGTTATATTGTGTAATATGAATAAAAATTAATTATTACAAAAGTAATCAGGAAATAAATTTTTAATTTTTTTGGTGTGAAAAGTTTAATAAACACTTGAAAAAAATGCCCATGAAGAAAAAGCCGATAAAAAAACCACGGTAAGAGACTAAAAATAACCATAGAATTAATACATGAAATTATTGAAAACCGAGAATAAGGTGTAAGTGTGGCTGATCTGGTACACATACAATCAGTCTACATCCATGATTTTTACTACCCTCAGAAACAAAGACAAGTTTAAGCAGCTTTGCAGTGAGAAACAAGAATATCTGCGCAACGATTACGAATTCTCGTCAATGTTCAAAAGTTTTTCTAGTGGATAAAGGAAAAGAAATTGCAAGGTGACACTATTAACGAGAACATCATTTTTCAGAAGACGATTTTCATCGACATCGTTAAGAGATGCCAGGATTATCAACGACCAAAGAAGTATTTAAGGGAAGCCGTGAATGGTTCGAGAAGTTCCAGAGTCAAACCAATACCTTCAGCATTATGAGACACTGTAAAGCAGCGAGTTATGACATAAAATCAGCAGAGAACTTCTACAGCGATTTCAAGAAACTCGTAGGTTCTGGAGGTTACTTGCAGCAACAGGTTTTTAATTGTGACGAAACTAGTCTCTTCTGGGAAAATATGCCATAGCGAACACATATAACAGTGAAGGAAAATGTATTATTAGCCACAAGCAAATGA
Organism: Latrodectus geometricus; assembly: GCA_026290005.1. Taxonomy (NCBI): domain Eukaryota; kingdom Metazoa; phylum Arthropoda; class Arachnida; order Araneae; family Theridiidae; genus Latrodectus; species Latrodectus geometricus. Next base: position 491,177 of record JAPDSC010003557.1, on the reverse strand, counting down.
AAGACCATCTCACGTTGTTATTTTGTAAGAATGTATGTGGTAGTAATTTGAAAACTAAGCCGCTACTTTAACATTCAGCTGTTGACATGTTTAAAGATTTTACATTTATTGAAGACCACTGTTCTTTTTCCATGAGCTTTCAATAATGTAAAATCCAGAATAGCAAGCTAAGTGTGATATGGAAAATCATTCGTAAGGCTTGGGTGACATGTGAGCTTTTTACTACGTGAATCAAGGGACTATTTGGTCCTTCTATGAAAAATATTTACTCTTGAGATGATATTATTACTCTTGAGATGGATCTGCCACTTTATGTCTTGCTTGTCATGGATAACGCTTCTGCCCATCCTCCAGGCCTACAATATGACCTCTCTGAAGAATTTAAATTTGTCAAGATCCAATACCACTCAATCTGCCTTCAAACATCCCTCTGTTATTCCAGTTTATGTACCAGCAAGCTTTTCTATTTTTAAGAAGCTCTACACTAATACATTCTTCGAGCTTTATTTTTAGGTGATTGAAAATACCAACCTCACTCTCAGAGAAGTTTAGGAAAATCATTTCCATTGCCTGCCTCAAGATGATTGGCAAGGCATGGGAGAAAGTTACCAAAAGGACCCTAACTTTAGTAGAAGAGAATTGTCGAATCTGATTTTGATGGATTGCAGACAGTACCCGTAGTCAACGAGATTGTGCCTTTGGCCTGTATCATGAGATTAGAGTTAGATAACAGTTGATAACGAAGAGCTTGCGAAAGGGCACAAACAAGAGTTGACAACCGAAGAGCTTGTGGAGTAGCACTGCCAAACGTTTTGGAAGAAAGTTTGTCAAAAGAAGAGGAGGTAACAGAAGAGCAAGAAACTTCTGACAAAATAAGAGAAAATGTGAAAGCACTGGAAACTGTTTCAACTCACACTGAGAAGCATCACTCTAAAAATAAGTGGCTATGCGAGCTACAAATTTATTTAATGATAATGCTGTGTTGCTTTTTAGCCAAATTTTGAAGCGTCGGTAAAAACAAATGCCTCTGGAAATCTATCTAATAAAAAATAATCAAGTATTTATAATTATTTCGATTTTTTTTGTTTCCAATTATTTTTGCAAATCAAATTCACATTCTAGTTGAGTTCGTCTCGTGGTGGAAGAAAAGATGAAGATGAGTTACTCTCCTTTATAATGTGTAACTAATTTTCTTTGAATAAGCGTTATGCACAGCATTTTGTGATTATTTTTCCATATGGAAAGAATTATCGTATTTTACATTAATATATATGAGAAAAACTGTTTCGCATAACGAGTGTTTCGCTCTGTAAGTATGATTCTGCAACGAATTATGCTCGTTAAACCAGGTTCTACTGTATAATTATAACTGTGGACTGGGTGAATACTATCACCCCATTTAATTTGTAAAAAGAACTTTTAACCCCCATATATTTATTATATGAAACAATTGAATATGTAATAAGTAAAAAGAAGCAGGTTCAGCTTAAAATTGTACACCTTAACATACATACGCATAAGTCTGAAAATAAAATTTAAAAAAGTAAAAATTTAAATATGGAAGTCAATAAGTTTATCCATATTAGGGCAAAACTATAGATTAAATTCCACATAAATATAATAATCAAATTCTTTAATATTAATTATATGGAAAATTTAAATTTATTTATCCATTTATTCATTTTTTTATTGACTGTTTGAAAAATGATCATCTACTGTCTAAGCATTACGTTCTTGAATTCGAAAAGTACGAACAGATTTTAAGTAAAAATTTTATCAATCTTTACTATTTTACATCAATACAGAATGTGCAAATAAGGCATTAATTTCTCTTTTACGGACTATTCAAGTTCTTTACATGCTTACATCATGCTTTTCAATATAGAAAAATCACTTTCGTGTTTTTTCAAGTGTATTTACTGAAGTAACTAAGGATTTCATAGTTATTCCCTCAGATACTTTCTTTCCCATTGAATTTTCATTTAAATATTAAATTAGTTTTTACATTTACAGCTCTATAAGCTGAATATATGTTAATGGAATCTATATTCTTATTACGAGTTTTTTTTATTGCCTTCTATACTAATAATATAAGCTTAACGATGGAAATACAGCCAAGGAATTAAAGCAAATTGAACACTGATATGAAACCTTTGATTCTAAAGCTTTCAAAATTTGCTTATTATAAATGCTAAAAAACACTTATCTAATACATTTATTTGCAAGGAGTTCAAATAAATCACAAGTAATTTTCACTGTGCCAGTAATTTTTCTAATGATTTTCAAATCTATTTATTATTTAAAATAATTCTAATCTTATGTGTCTATTTTAGCTGTTAACAATAGTAGCGAGACAGACGAGCAAGACAGGTGGCGTGGGGAATCGTACCGGCAATGGTTCGAACGGCAGACCGAGCTTCAACAGCAATGGGAGGAGAATTTTATGCGAGAACAAATGGAGTTGGCCAGGTCGCTGCTGGAATCTGTGACTTCTACTTTTCTGCAAGGAGTTCAGCAGGTGCTTTCAAACCTCAACACTGGAAGGAGATTCCCGCCTTTCTGTCCAGATCCACCCTCTTAAGTCCTGCACATTTCTCATTTTTTTTTTTCATGTTTCTCAAAAGTGTGCTTTTCATCATATACTGTAGCAGTGTGGCTGCTTTTCATTCTGCCGCTTTTGCCATGATTGTAACAAATTGCAATAAAAGATCTAATGTAAAATAACAGGATATGGTAGTACCTTTAAAATTCCCATTAATGCAGCTGTTTTTAAATTTTATTTTATTTTCTCTTTTTAATGCGAAGATTTGAAGTAACCTGGTTTCTGACGATATGTGATCGAGTGATTTCAGTAAAATTTTGGTGCTTAATTGCTAAAATATATCTTAATTATCAAAAGAATTGATAGGAATTACCACAAAAACGTATTAGAGATTTGGTTTTCCTTAATAGAAAACTTTAAATGTTTGTCGAAATACGTCAAACAACGCATGTAGCATTCGCAGTTGACGAAAATTTTTCATATGAGGACGTTTATCATGTCAAAAAATACACTACTGGCCATTAAAATTGCTACACCAGGAAGAAATGCAGATGACAAAATGATATTTATTGGACAAATATATTATACTAGAAATAACAAGTGATTAAATTTTCAAAAAATTTGGCTGGATAGATCCTGAGAAATCAGTACCCAGAACAACCACCTCTGGCAGTAATAACAGCAGTTATACGCCTGGGCATTGAATCAAACAGTGATTGGATTGCATGTACAGGTACAGATGCCCATGCAGCTTCAACACGATGCCACAGTTCATCAACCGCAGTGACTGGCGTTTGGTGACGAGCCAGTTGCTCGGCAACCATTGACCAGACGTTTTCTATTGGTGAAAGATCTGGAGAACGTGCTGGCCAGAGCAACAGCCGAATATGTTCCGTATCAAGGAAGGTCCGTACAATACCGGCAACACGCGGTCGGGCATTATCCTGCTGAAACGTAGAGTTTCGCAGGGCTTGTATAAAGGGTAGAGTCACGGGTCGTAACACACTAGAAATGTAACGTGCACTGTTCAAAGCACCGTCAATGCGAACAAGAGGTGACCGAGACGTGTATCCAATGGCACCCGATACCATCACGCCAGGTGATGGGCCAGTATGACGATGACGAATGCACGCTGCCAGTGTGCGTTCACCACGATGCCGCCAAACACTGATGCGACCATCATGATGCTGTACACAGAGCCTGGATTCATCTGAAAAGATGACGTCTCGCCATTCGTGCGCCCAGGTTCGTCGTTGATCACACCATTGAAGGCGCTCATGTCTATGACGCAGCGTCAAGGGAAGCCTCAGCCATGGTCTCCGAGCTGAGAGTCCATGCTGCTGCAAACGTCGTCGAACTGTTCGTGCAGACACTTGTTGTCTTCCAAACGACCCCGTTTCTTGACTCATGGCTTGTGACGTGGTTGCATGATCCATTATAGCCATGCGGATAATATGCCTGTCTTCTCGGCTGCTAGTGATAGGTGGCCGTTGAGATCCCGCATTGCGTTCCGTATTACCGTCCTGAACCCATCGATTCCATATTCTGCTAACAGTCATTGGATCTCGACCGACGCGAGCAGCAATACTGTGATAAGATAAACCGCAATCCCGGTACGCTAGAATTCGACCTTTATCAAAGTCAGAAACGTGCTGGTACGCATTTCTCCTTCTTACACGAGGCATCACAACAACTTTTCACCAGGCAACAACGTTCAAATGCAATTTGTGTATGAGGAACCGACTGAACAATTTCCTCATTTAAACACAATGTGGGTGTCGCTACTGGCGCCTGCTTTGTCTGAATGCGCTGAAAAGCTAATCATTTGCATATCACAGCACCTTCTTCTTTTTGTATAAATTTCACATCTGTAGCATGTCGCCTTTTTGGTGTAGCAATTTCAATGGCTAGTAGTGTATTTAATGCAAAGAAAGATGAAAATATAAGAAACGGTAATCATCATATTTGATATAAAAGTCTTGGTTATGTAAAACCTAGAAACTTAATTTAAATGTATAAAATTATAATCATTCAAACATATTTTATGATATAACGTAAAATTTCACTAATATTACCTTGCAGAGTTATTTTACTTTTCAAATATATCTTAGCATCATTTATTTGGTCCAGAAAATGGGTTAGTATTTAGATTTTAAAAATATTTACAATTCACACTTCGCACTAAATGAAACTTTAAAATCAAACATGTTAATTTTAAATTAAATATAAATGATTTTTGATAAGAATTAATAAACTGGAGTTATCAATTATATCTGTAAACTATCAATTCAAAATTAACTATATCTGGGCGGAAAACAACTGTTTGGCTGAAAATAAAAAGATTTAAGTAAAATAAAAATTCTATGCTGATATCAACAGTATGGGATCATAACAACATAACAGTCATCAGTTCTTCACGTTTTTGTGCCGTCTTATCTATGATCAGAACATTATTTTCAGTAAAAAATTAAATGAACAAAAGGCTCATACTAGTGACAGTGAGAAGCATTATGTAAATTAGCTTGATGAAATCTTATCGTTTTTATAAATAGTATTGATGTTAGGGAGGCATTGAAATACTTTCGTTTGCAATAATATAATTTAAATGGACAGAATGTAATGGTTAATAAAAATTTTGATATTCTAATCAGCAAGAATTTAATTGTGTAATTGTGAAACATACAACTTTAATATAGTAGTTTATAAGTATATGATTATAAATCATATAATAGCTATGGATCATATATTTAAACTGGGAATTTAATTATATATATATATATATATATATATATATATATATATATATAT
>JAPDSC010003557.1:465016-485727 GCA_026290005.1 Latrodectus geometricus | reverse complement strand
TGACAATTTTACGAATTTGTGGCTGTGGGGTTCCCTAACATGAATTCAGAAATATTTTAATGTACAAAAATTTTGAAAAATCTCTTGTGAATTCATTTATTTAAGTTTATTCATTATAATGTGATAATTTTCAATTTATTATTATTTTTTATTTTACCGTTGAGCAACTTTGATCAAGATTATTCGAGAATTGTAATCTCTTCGTTTAACAGCAATGCTAACATTGAAATGCTGAATTTTTTTAAACAATTTGTTTGGAGATTCTCTCGTTTAATCTTACTCCCGTCTTACAAGCCATGAATTAGAGTATAATCAATAGCCTCAAATAGAAATATCGTAAGGTACTTTTGTAAGAAGTGATCATGGTTTGAAATGGCCTCATGAAGTTGACTTTCCAGAAGAAATTCATTTGCTTATCTAAGAATATAAACGGTAATATCTAATTTTATTTTTACATGCAGGTTTATTTAGGAAATCATCGTAGCTGAAGAAAGCGAAGAATTTTTTTTTTCGATGATTTATGTGAAGATGAGTTTACTTACCCATAAATTTCGACGAAGAAACTCACTACTGCCCGAAAGCATTTTGAAAGTCTATTCTCATGTAATTTGTACGAAGATGTATCGGAAGGTTAAATGATTCTGAACATAATGTATGAGAAAGCAGCTCCAACAACCAACACCCTCTAGAATAAAAGGCCTGAGAACTTGAGTCATCTTAAAGTAAAACTCATATCTCAAAGCTCAGCCATTCAAATCTTTGGCATCGCTGTTATATTGGCGAAAATAAAACAAATTACTTTATATTAACAATATTGAGTAAGATGATTATAAGTTTATTAATTTTTTTTGTCTCATTAGTGTGTAGGATTTTTTAAAAGAAAACATAATAAGTATAAGTAATTCCAGAAAAATATTAGAATTAGAGACATATTAGAATTAATAGATATTTTAATACATCACTTTAAAATTAACGAATTTAAATTAATTTATTTTTTAAAAAAAATTTTAATTTGTTAGAATATTAAATTAATCTAATGAATCAGATCGTTAATTAAAGATAGAAAAATTGTACTATTCTTGGAATTTATTTTTTAATATTTATTGAAAAATAGTAAGACAAAAAATAAGCTTGTTTATCATGTTAGTTATTTGTTTCAAAAATAGTTCTATGAATTTAACATTAGAACTTTAATGTCCTAATTACCTAAAATTGCATATTCTTGATATTAAAACAATAAGTAAATAGTATTAAAAATAAAACATTAAAGTAAAAAGAAAATTTTTTTTAATTTAAAGTTCTATTTTATAATAATTGAAAAATTATACCACCATATTTATGCGCTGATTATTCATACAATTGGATACAATTCAAGAATATACATTAGGAACATGGTTTTATAAATAGAAGTAAAAAACAAAATGTATACATCGGAGCTATGATGAAAAGGCTAGAGCAAAATGAAGAAATTTTCTCCCCAGCATCGGTATAATACACACGTGTTTCTCTTTCAATATCCTCCTTGTGCAATATCCTCTTTGTGCAATCAAAATGCAATATTCACAAACTTAAAACAAAATTTGTTTTGTTATTTTGATTTAAAATAGGAAACTTTTTTTCTCTATTTTTGCAACTTAATCATATTATCAAAAAATTTGCTTACATTTTGTTTAAAAAAAACTGTTAACTCGTTAATCTCATTCCTATACCACATTTCTTTTAAATGCAGGCTACTAAATGTACTTTGGAAATAAATTAAATAATCTATCTATATATATATATAAATGAATGTGTGTCTGTCTCTATACTTGATAGATTCAAAAACCATGCATCCAATCACCGTGAAAATTCGGGAAGTTATTAGGTATATCCCTAGAAAGGTTTTTGAAATTTTTTTAAAAATCATAGGTGGGGCTCTAGGTGCTCCCGAACAAATAGTCCAAAAATATCAAAATAACATTTAATTAGTAATATTTGTTAAAAGAGTAAAACCATACCATGAATAAATTGAAAAACTAAATTTTTACCCATGAAATTTACTCATAGAAGTTACTTTTATAAAACAAACTATAAAAAATAACATACACATAATAACAGCAGTAATAAAAATATTAATCACACGGTAAGTAAAATATTGAATCTTTCTATTTATATTTTTTCAATTATTGTTTGAATATTACAAATTTCATTGAAATTTAAAATATTTTAAATACATAAATTGTGTTTCTTTTAAGATTTCAAAAAATTTATTTCAATTACAAAAAACAACGTTAAAATGCGTTTGACGTTTGATTTTTCGCCATCAAATTCTAGTAATAAATAAAAAAATGTAGTCAAGAACTTTTGCAATTATTAATACTTGAATGAATAAAAATATTTTTGATTTTCAGCTGAAAATCAATAATATTTAAGAAAACAATTGAAAATACATTTTATTTAACCCCACAATTATGTCATCAAAGTGAAGTGCCATTGGTCAATCTATAAATCAAGCAAAGAGGAGAAGAGATGAACGAGCTTCAGAAATAAGTGAGCAGAGAAAAACTAGGCAAGAAACAAATCGAGTTCACATTGTAGTTTACTGTGTTATATTGTACATTGAAATATTTCACTCGCTTATGTTTCTAAGACATCTCAATCCCAGCAGATACGTACATTATTTTCCATTATACTAACTAGTACATGTTTTCAGGCTAATGCAAAGGATCTTTGAGAAAAATATCAAGACTATATGAATGAAGACATTTTACATCGCATAGGTAGAATAAATACTAATCTCAACATTCAATTTACATCAAATATATACAATGAAGCATTGAGTTTAATTGCGGATGTATGTTTGAGAATAGCCTACAAATCACTGACAGAATTGGGAATAATGGCTCTAAATAGATCTGGTAATGATATTTTCTATTGTGATATACAAAGAGAAACACACTTCGATGTTAATGAATTACAAAAATTTGTTCGAATTAACCTGCCGAAATTAGTATTGGAACTACGAATAGCATATGACACAAATATAAATAAAATATCTAACAAGAGTTGTGGTTTATATTTCTTAAATGCACCTGGAGACATTAGGAAAACTTTTCTTATTTCAATTATTCAGGAAATTATTAGAAAAAAAATAATATTGCACTTGTTATTGCATCATCTGGTTCTGCAGTAACTCTTTTAGACGGTGATCAAACACCACATTCACAGCATTGAAATTGCCATTAAAAATGCAGGTAATTAAAACTCCAACATGTAATAACAGCAAATATTCTGCGATGGGAAACGTACTGATCATGTCAGCTTATAATATGGGATGACTGCACCATGGCACATAAGAAATCATTGGAAGCACTCAATCGCACATTAAAAGATTTGAGAAGAAATGAGCAGCTCTTTGTTAGTGCACTCATTTTGCTAGCTGGTGATTTTCGACAAACCCTACCAGTTATACCACGTTCAATACTTGCAGATGAATTGAATGCATGTCTCAAATCATCAGTGTTATGACGGTATGTAGATAAAATATCTTTGAAGACCAATATGAGTGTCCAATTACAACAAAATGAATCCTTTGAACAATTTGCAAAACAGTTGTTAGATATTGGGAATGGTAAAAAGGAAATGGACGAATCCACACATTCTATTAAGTTACCAGAAAACTTTTGTCACATTGTAAAAGCCCCTGATAATTAATTGCCAAAGTATTTCCAAAATTATCGCAAAATTATAAAAATAATCCAATGGGTTTGCGAGCAAGCTATATTGGCAGTCAAATACATTGGAATTTAATAAACTGCACATTTCAAAATGAAATACCTGATGAAGAAACAACATATAAATTCATAGATACTGATGTCAATCACGATAAATTAGTTAATTATCCAATAGAATTTTTTAAATTCATTGGATATACCAGGAATACTACCTGCATATTATCTTTGAAAATTGGTGCCCAATCATCCGTCAACGACATATAAATCCACCGCGACTATGCAACGGGATTAGGCTATCAGTAAAAAAATTAATGAATAACATAATTGAGGCAACCATTTTAAAGGGAAAACACCAAGGGGAACATGTACTATTATCACGCATTCCCATGATACCAACGGATATTCCATTTGAATTCAAACGTTCACAGTTTCCTGTACGACTAGCCTTTGCAATGACCATTAACAAAGCACAAAGCAATCATTGCAAGTATATAAATTATATTTGATAACTCCATCCTTTTCACATAGTCTCACACCAGAGTTGGGCGTTCATGAGTTGCAAAACCATCAAACTTATTTGTCCTTGCACCAGATAGGAAAACAAAAAATGTTTTATGTTTACAAGCACTAGTTTACCACAAAGTTCACCATCAATCATTAAATATCATTCATTTCATGATGATATTTATTAATACAAAATTATTGCTCAATTGAAATTCGTTTGCAATATTGTTAATATCACTGAAGAAGCATGTTTATTCTGTCATTAACTATGCATATCTATGTTTGGTACATATGTTATATTCAAATGACATATGTGTCATTTGAATATAATTTAACAATAAAATCATTGCTCTTCAATTCAATTCTTTACTAGTTCTAGCTCTGTCACCAGCTTGTCTCCCTGGACTCTTTAACATTTTTTGACTCACTCTTTCTGTCCCTGCAACATAAACAGTAAGCAACTCAATTCATAATCTTTCTCATCAATAATTTTTATTCATAATTTCTACTGTGTCATAAGTATCTGTAATAATAATATCAAATTATACCGATGTTATATTTACTTTTTTTCTCGTATCTAAAGGGCTTTCTTATTTGTATCGATTAATTTATTATTTAATTCTTAGTTTAACATAAAGTTTGGTTTTTAAGGTCTGTATTTAAATGTTTCATTGAAGAGTAGGCTTACGAGACTTGAAAATGAGCTGATTCCTTTTAATGAGTGTGCTGTCTTTAATTTGATCCACAAATGAAAGGTTTTCCCATCTCTAATGGTCATCAACCCAATCATAACCTGCAGCAAATTATGCTTCACTTTGTTAATAACTGTAGCTCAGCACAGCTAGGGGGATAAATTTATATCAGCATGTGATTCCATCATTTATATCAATTTATACTAGAAATGCTTTCTATTGGTGTTGTTCTATTTAGATCAAAGCTTCATTTGACTACAACTTAAATTTTTGTGATACTAACTTAAGCGCATCCTAGAACCTATTGCCCACCACCAATATATATATATATATATATATATATATATATATATATATATATATAGACGTTACCATACCAGCACAGTATCATAATTACATATACACCTTAAATGCACAATACAAATTAAATTTTTCATTTTTTAAAAAATTAATTCCGGTTATTGTCTGTTATTATTTAGTCTCAAGAAAAAAATGTATCATATTTAAATATCATTTAAATCTCAAGCATTTTTCACATTTAAAGATCAATTTTGATTAATTCAGCTCGTTTCATATTAATGATAAAATTCTTTTTCTTAATTTTCTATGTTTTTTATCCCTTTATCTTTATGATAATAACCTACCTTCACCGCTAATTCGAAAGCATCAAATGCATCAAATTATTTTTGAAATCTTATCTCAAATTGAAATTTTTAAAAATATTTACGTATATTTCAAACGCTTTCAGTTATGTGTCATGAATACATTTATATATATATGTATATATATATACTCGAATGTGTGCAATGTATCTTTTGAAAATTGAAATAAATTTTTTATAAACAGAGTGTAATGTAAAATTACTTATAATTTTTTCATTAACATAAAATTCTGTATTTCATGTGTTTTGGATAATATATATACTTTATTTCGTATTTTATTGGCCATATACTAAGGTCCAGCTTTATTTGATAACGTATAAATTGTCATATACGAAAAAAATTACAATATTTCATTAGGACACAGTGACTTTAAAAACCGTTAAATAAATAAAATAATGAAATTTCAGAATTATTTGTTTCCATTCATCGCAGTTAGTTCATGGATTAAAAAAAATATTCGAAATTTATATTAAATCAATGGAATCAAAGTTAAAGGATGTTTTAAAAAAATGAGAGAGAAAAATTTAATCTTACAATAAACACAACATATCATGAAACAAAGATTTAAAAGATACTTGGCAAATTGAGTATATTTAAATTTTCTATTATTGTAATTAAAACACTCCTTATTTTAAAAAGAAATTCAATTTGTTGCTAATTTATCAAATATATAAACTTTTAAATCAATTATTATCTCACTTATGTAGCCAAAATTTAAAATTATAATGATAGAAGAATTCAGTACTTCGCACATTTTGGCTGTTCGTTATAACTAAATAATCTGAATAATATGTATTTAAAATATAATCTTATCAAAATTCAAAACATCTAGCAACTATGATAATCATTTCATTTGTTACCATTAATTTTTGGTAATTTATTGAAATATTCTTAATAAACTCAGATCGGGGTATAAAATCAATTGCATTTTACGTACGAAAAAATTTTTGATAAACAAAAAAAAAAAAAAAAAAAAAAAACCCCTTTTTTTTAAGATTTTTTTAAATTAAACATATATTTTTCATATTTGCATATTTTAATAAATAACTGATTGATAAATATCTATCACATATTTGAAGTTAGTAATATTTTCCTTCTTTTATTCTTATAAATAATATATTACTTCACATTAAAAATATTCTTCACCTTTTTTATTAAAGCACGTTAAATGTGCTACCAGAAAATATATTTCATCTGATTGTTTAAAATCTTTAAAAATTGTTTTACATGTAATTTTATGAATACAAAGAAATAAAATTTTGACTGTTAATGTTTCTATCTCGTCGATAGATGGCAGCACTAATGATAAGAAACAGTTTTGAAAATATAAATTCATCAAGTCTTTTTAGTCATCAAGTCTTAATTTTATGTGCACGAGAATTAATCCTACAAGGTTATTTTAAACAGATGTTCGAGTAATTTGATATATTTATCACCGATTTGAAATTTAAATCCATAAACCACAGCATTGTCAATTGTGTCACTTCAATTATTATTTTACTTCATAAAAAAACCAATTAAGGCACATTTTTCAAAGAAAATTTTTTTCTCTTAAAATTACCGCTATAATGTCCTATATTCCTTATATTAAAATATAATTAATTTCTTTCTATTCATAAATTCCAGTCACGTGGGTGAAAGTACGTGATCGAAGGGATAATGATTGTGGTTGAAGAATTCTGTTTTATTGTAACCTTAAATATTCCACAGATGTTTTTGAATCCTAGATTTCAGCACAGGTTAAAATAAATTTTCGAAGTATTTTGCCTTCTCAATGGCAAGACTCCCTGCTTCAAGAGTGTGAGGCTGAATTTGGTGTCTGTGGCCCCTAAATCAGGGTTTCAGATATTTGTTACAATGAATTTTACATTCAAAATTAAAATATACGCCTTATTTATTTTTATAAATTTTGAAAGTCATAAAAGGAATTAAAAATTTTAATGTTATTTAAAATGAATGATGAAATGTAGCAAATTTTATTTTCACTTAAAATTGTAATGTAATGAATGTAAAAATTTATAATTCCACTTAGATTATCATATTTTCATCTTTTTTTCAGTAAATGTAAGAAAATCCACTCTTTTCCGTTTATAATATTATTGGTAAATTTGAAACGTTGCATTATTTTTTGTGCTACTAAATCCTCTGCACAGTAATTTTCTTAAAGGTCAAGTGCCTTTTGGATTATTATCACAAGGTAAACAAACATACGTTTTAACTATATACATTCTCTTATCATTTTATACTTTGCTTAGCAAATAAAACTTCGCATGATGTTTTATCTGCCCATATTTGTGTATAGAGTAATCCATTCAGATAGTTTTTCCATGAAACTTAAGAACTTTTAATTATTTTTAAATACTTTTAAAGAATACAATTTTTAAAGTTAATACAAGCATTTTAATAAATTTAAATTAATTTTGAGTTATAAAATTTTTTGATATCATACTCTAAAAGATTTATGTAACACTCCTTAATATGTTCGTTTTGAAATGTTTTGAAAATTTGAATAAAAATATATACTTGAAGAAAAATCTTCATACTAAATTTAAAAAAATTGTTTGAGAATTCGAAGACCAATATTATATCAATTTTATATTATTTTTATATGACACAGATCTTATTAAACTTATTTATAAAATTATTAAGATAAACTGCCATTTTTCATTGTTATTACAGTATAAGTTAAATCGACTAAATTCGAAGGTATCTAATAAACAGAGTTGATAATTTAATTATTGAAGTTAAGTTAGGCATTTCTTTTTATGCTATTTACATTTTTAGACAATATAAGATTTATTAATTTTTTAATATTATTTAATCTGTGAAGCATAATATATTTTTTTGTTAAAATGTAAAGATTTTTTAGAATTAGGAAGTATTCCAAGAAATGGAATAAAAATTAATGACTTGTAAAATTTGGAAAGTAACATTAAATATTTAAGTTAATTACTCTCTCATTAACAAGAAACCATTTTCCTTATTAATAAAGAATTGTGTAAAATACAAAATGAACGTAAATCACAAATATTGAATAGTTAAAATTTTCTCTTTTAATAGATGTACCGACAAATTTTGGAATTTACTTTGCTGTTTATATTTCTTATTGTTATTTATTTTGTATTTTTGACTCTATCCGATTAAGTTTTCTAGATTCTTTAAATTAAACAACTTGAACCAAAAAATAGGGGTTTGAAAAATATACTGTTATTGATACTTTGATCACAATAATAGTTTTCCTTAAAACAAATTCTGATTAATGTTTTTTATCAACATTTAAATTATCTACCTTAGAAATTGAATAGATATAATTGTGTCATAAAGTAGTATAGATGTGTTTTAACTGTTTTCTTCTATATTAATAAGATTTTAAAAAATTACTGGAAATAATTATTTTATTACCTCCATCTAAGAAAATTAACTTTCCAAATACATTAATATTTTAACTTTCACGACTTATTTTAAAGAATTCCATTTAAAAAATTTTATGTTTCTCAATTTTTTAAATAAATTTTTTATTTTTTAAATACTATTTTAGTATTTTATTATAATCAATTTATTTCAATATGATTTCCAGCAACTACAAAATTTCTGTTGTTTTCTCTTGATATGAATTCCAACCTTTATGAACAGAAATATATTTCTATAAATCAAAAGAAAAAAACCAAAACATAAGCAAAGGCACCAAAATTGTCAATTAAATTAATATAATCCTATTCTGTTGTTTGCTATTGTCTCATAATTCAATTTATCTAAATGATATCACAAAATAATGTCGTTAGATATCATGATTCTTTCTTTATGAAAACATTTTGTACTCTAGCTAATTTTAATTAAAATATTAATTTTATGGAAATTTTTATTCGTTTTGGTGCATTCTTGCCATTATTCACATTGACAGAATGAATATTATTCATAGGGATACTTCATAGAAACTTTCAAATTAAATGAAAAAGGGGATAAAATCTTTTATACATTCTCATTCAGGAATCACGGAAAATGCTAGTCTGCAACAAACTACATACCATTTATCCTCATTGTCAATTTTACCATTATGAAGGGCTGATCTTCGTTTGACTCGCCTTTGTATAGAATGCACGCACATCAGATATTTGTTTCTAAGTGAATTATATCCTTGGTATGAAATGTGTGATAAACCTTATGCAATTTATCATATTTTAAATTCATGTCATAATTTTAACCATCAAATTTACACATTTTAAAACTTATATTTTAATTCTGTTTGATTTAACTCTTTTTTTCTTTTCTTTCTTTTTTTTACAGCGCTGTTTTAAATTTGAAACACTTGATTGGGGAAACACTCCATCCAGATCATTTTGCCTTTCTAAGGGCTATCAAAATTTTGCACTGTCGCTAATGCCTTTTCTTATTATACCCTTCACCTGTTTCATTTTTGTTCTTAAATAAGACACAAAATTATGTCTAGCTTTCTACTGCTACGAACTTTTTATTACCACATTTTATAATTAATATTTTATTTGTTATTTATGATATTTATGACACATTTGCTAGACTCTTTTAACGTTTTGATTGGTGCAGAATATCTTTTTTTTTTGGATTTTGTGCTAGGAAAAACACTTTCTCTGATTTGTTTAAGAAGCCCCCTACAGAAAAATGTTTCGTTTTTTCAAGAGCAATAGATAGAATATTTTTATTTCAATTTTATAATTTACATTTTACCAATTGTATTTTTCATAAATCGTTATTCATTTCTTCATTTTAAATGTTTAGATATTAAATTACTAATGTACAAACATTTTTGTGATTCATCATAATTTTAATGTTGCTTGGGTTGTCCAAAACTAATAAATCAATATGTAGATTACTTTCTTAAAACTTAAGTTTTGGCGCAGCGTATCTTTTTCAGACCTTGTGCAGAAAATCCAATCAACCAACCTATTTTACAAATATTCATCAAGATTAAATACCGAGACAGAAAATTTGAATTAGTTTGTACAGGCTTACATCCTTTTGCAAAAACCATCTTGATATGTTTTAATGTCAAAGAATTTTGATGTATACAGAGGGTATTAACACATTTTTAGAACGATTTAGATTAAGAATTTAAAAAAAAGTAAATGTTGTAGAATAAACATTTTTGGCAACAGCTTATTATTTGAAATGAAAAATATTGTCTCCTACTTTTAAATTTATTCTTGTTTCAAAATGTCGCATGTAAACAAGATGTGGATTGAAGGGTATGTTTTTGCGCTTTCCGAAGAGAAATATTCTTGTTCCAGAATTAAAAAACGTTGTGAAATGCATGGTTTTAAAATTTCTAAGTGTAAAATAAGCAACATTATTAATCGCATTGGTAAAAACCGTCAATCATTATTTCTACATTGAAAGAAGACTCCAAACGAATATCCGAAAAAAGTACGTATTGTTTCAAATGTTTCTAAAGTGAAACCGCTGGTAACAAGAGAAAATCCGCCAATACAGAAATCAACTGCAAAGTCCTTAGGTATATATGTACTAATAATAAATAAAATAATAAACCAAGATTTACAACTTAAAAAAGCTGAAAAACATTAAGTTCAGCAGCTATTACTGAGACATGTGGCTCAACGCAAAACATTTCGTAGAATCCTATATGAAAACCACTTAGCAGGAGATAAATAGAAATACATTGTGGCCCTTGATGGGACACGGGTTTACCTAAATGACTACAACAAAAATAGGTCTATTTATTATAGAAAACGAGGAGAAAAAAATGTACAAACCTGGTACCATCAATGTAAAGAAATTTTCAGTAATGGGTTTATGATTTTCGCACTTATCTCCTACAATGGGCAATTAAAAATAAGAAGAATGAAAAAGAATGTTGAAATCAACTTATCATGCTATCAAGAGAAAATTTTACGTCCAATATTTACAGAAGAAATTCCACTTCTTTATCCCAATGACTTTCAAAGAGTGAAACTACATCAAGATAAAGCAACAAAATATACTTCGAAAACTACCACTGCATTTCTTGAAAAAATGAAGACTGATACAAGTATTGCATATATACATTTTCAATATATTCCTGCGAAGTCCCCTGACGTTTCACTAACGGACTATTGTGTCTGTTAAAAAGAGCTCTTTCTAAATGCAAACCCACCACGATGGATGGACTCTGGAAAGTAGTGGAAGAGGAATGGAAAGCAATACCCCTGGAAATCTTACGAAAAGCTCTTCTATCATGGAAATGACGATGCAGACTTATAGTCCAGAAAAAAGACTATCAGACCGAACATTTAAAAAAAATAGTGTTTACATTTTAAACATTAATTAAGCGGCCCCGAAATCGTTCTAAAAATGTGTTAATACCCTCTGTAAAATTGGAAGAATTTATTTACGCAACGTGAGCTTTCTCTAAAAAAGGATTAACAATTTTTTTTATTTCTAAAATATTAAAATCATTTTTGCTTTAATGAAATATGTATCTCAAATAAGAATCGAAATGAATGAAAATAAAAAAGGAGAATCAAAATCAATAAGATTTATTTTCTTTTTAAAAATAAGAAATTTGAAAAATTAACAATTTTTAAAATATTTAAAATTTTTTAAATATAAAGAAAATAGTATAAGCAAAAATAATTGTTATAGAAGCATTAGTTTTTCTATTTTTTTAAAATCAAATTGTTAAATTATTTGAAAAAAAAAAAACATTAGCTAAAGTAATCTCTAACTATTCAGATCATCTCAAAGCTAGTTGAGTAAAAGAATAATTTTGTTTTGGTGTTGAAGAACTCTTTTAAAAGGTATTTTTATAATAATCAATTTTTATTTAATATTCACAACTGATTCTAAGAAAATTATGTTATAAACGTTAATGGTAATATTCAACAGAACATTGCATAACTGTTGCACTTACACAAAGCTATCATTGCTAAATATAATAACGATTAATTTTTTTCAAACAAATAATTTACAATTCTAGATCATATACTGAACACATAACGTAAATAACACATTTAAATAAACAAATATTGAGGAATACTTCTCAATTGTTAGTATTTAAAAAGAATAGGAAGTAATCATTTTTTTTTCAACAATTGCGTAAATTTTAATAATTATATCTTAAGACAAATATTATTTCCTGATAACTCAACAATTTTAACAGTAAAAATATGTACTTTTCATTACCAAAATTTATTAATTTATCTCAGCCATAAACAGTTTACAATATAACACGAGGAAAAAGGAAAATTTGTATGAAAATAGCATGCGTTAACTGAAGAAAATATATATTATAAAAATTTTATATCCTTGTGAAAATAAAGTAATCTAATTTAACTATTCTTAAGCCTATTGACCTGAAAATAAATCTTATTATATAAAGAACGTTTTATATATTTTTAAAATCGTAAATAAAAAAGTTTAATTAATAAAGGTTTTCAAATTTTTTGAATTTTTTTCCTGCAAATGAATTTTAAACTCTCTCAATTCCTCTTTTTTTCCGTAAAAATAAATTTCAGCAGCAGCTAAATTTTTATTTGGCAAGTATCAGCCAAATTTTGCTAGATTTTGCTTACCGAAATCACAAGGGAAATGAAATCTGTCAATAGAAGATTATATTGTACCGATTTCCCAAGTACTCCTCATCCACAACATTATAATTTCTTTTGAAATAGAGCATGATTATCACAACAAAAACATTAGAAACTTTGTAGGCCTTAAAAAGTTAAGATAAATAATTCTAACATATTTTTTTTATTTTGCAGATGATAATTTTTTAAAAAAAATTAATGTATTTTAAATGTTTTGTAGAGAAAGATTCCGAAATAACTTGGCAACTACTGGTATTATATTAAAACGGGGCCTTTTATTTGTTCCCTCCTATTGTGAGATGGTTGCCAAACCAAAATTTTTAATTAATGGACAGTACGCTCATGATGGATTCTGGATATGAAATCTTTGATTTAGTCTGCCATTTTTATAACTTTTTGAAAATATAATCATTTATGTATTTATTTTGCAAAAAATTATTTGATTCTTTAAAAAATCAAATTTAAAAAGGACAATGCAAGTGAATTAAAAAAGGAGTGTGGAATACTGAACGCTCTCTTTCTTTAAATCTAAAGAACGTACTTGGCTTTTTCTTGCCAAGTACGCTCTTTAGATATAAAGTGAGCTCTTTAAACGCGAAAAATCTCTAAATCTCTTAATAATCTCTAATTCACACCAGTATATGTCATTATTCAAAGTATTCTGCACGCGCTTCCTAAGGCCATGTCGGCCCGGTTGGTTAGAGAGTTGTTCTCATTAACGGAAAGTAGCGAGTTCGAATCCTAGTTTAACGGAAGAATCGTCGTGGTTCCCAAGGACAGTTAGGGCGTGTCATGGTCATAATGTACTCCAAGTTCAATTATATCTCTGGGGTAGGTAGGTCAAGTATTAGGGTCCTCTGCTTGATCCCTGCTTTTAAAAATGTCGAAGACTCCCACCGGGCTTCTTCCATTAATTTGTGAACTCTTTGCTAAGTATAGGGAAATATGCTGGCGCAATTTCCCTACACTTAGCAATGAGTTTAAAAGAATTTCATTTGGAAAAATTATTCTTTTTGCTCTTTAAAATGCCATTTCTTATTTCCTCTATAAAGTAGAGCTCACTGAACTTTATTTTCCTCGGCGTATATTTTGAATAAAATTATATGCTACATTTTTACAGACAATATTTTAAAATGTAAAGTTTAATACCATGAAAATCTCATTAGATATTTTTTGCCTGGTTGGTGAATGCATACTTATTGCTCAGCTATGAAAACGCAACATAAAGTTCTTTATTAAAAACATCTTAAATGCACTTTATCGATTAAAACGTTTTCGTTTTTCGTTAAAACAATCTTTGACAGTATACATAAAAAAAAATCAGTTGTTGGAAATAGTTTCTTAATGAAGAATCGAAAATTATATGAATGGTATATAATCGTAAAATGCTTATTTTGGATCATAATTAAGGCTTAATGATATTATTTTTTCTATTTTACTATATAAAACGTCATCGAAAAAATAAAGGTAGTTCATTGGCATCGAAATCAATCACAATTTTTACTACATCATAATTTCAATGACTATTGCACTGTATCTACAGGGAACAGCAGTGTACTCCCCCCCCCGTTTATTAACAATAAATAATTTCAGGAGGAAAAAGAACTCTTAGCGAGAGTTGTTTACTTAAACTAACGACGATTGCTGGAAATCCTCTTTTATATGGAGGGAATTTAAGGGATCTTCTCCGTGAAATGCACTCGATTAGTGCTCCCAAATTAGTCATGTTAATGCAATGAGTTCCAGACGCGAAGTTCCATGGAACGTAACCACCTTTACCCTCCTAGAAGAGGAAGTTCGAATCGGAAAACAACAGCCTCTCTCTTCCAAGTTCCGGCAATGTTCTGTGTCCTCCCTTGAAACTCATCTCAACTTGTGCGGTTAGCGATTGAATGTGAGATTAAACGAGAGCCTCATCTTTTGAAATAGAGCAGGGAATTACGTAAGAGCTTCGGTAAGTGTGTTTTTGAATCTATCTTTTTATATCGTAAGAGCCGTTACTTTTGTTTTTATATAACTATTAAGGAGTTTAAACGCTTTAATAATTATATTAAAACAAAAGTAAGGGTTCTAACTTCATATGTATTTTTCAATATATTTTGATGATGCTTACATCAACACAATTTATAGAAGAATGCATATGAAGTTATATCCAATTTAATAAAAATAAATTATTTTACTTTATAAGAGATTTTGTATTTCGTTCAAACAAGGCTTCAGTGAACCACTTACGTCTAGATTGTGACCGAAGAACTCTTATGTACATTCCTAGAAAATTTTAAAACGAATAAAAAAAAACTGACGAACGTGATTCTTCATTATGTATTTACTATGAATTTTATCACGCATTTATTGTTAATTAGTTCAATTTCATGGTCCCTCTTTTTTTTTTTATAAAAAAATGAATATTGAATTTTATGGCTTACCAATATTTCACGGAATTTAATATTCCGTTTATAAAACAAGATTTCCGGCTATTGCATCAGTATATTCATAATAAAAAATTTTTTTTTTAATTCTTACTATCAGCTCACACTTTTATTTTCTCAATTTTTCTTGTTCAATATTTTCAATTGCTAATAATATACTTTTTAATCATACACTCAAGTTCGAATAAATTTTTTAAACTTGTAATGGATGATACTGATTGTTAATATAGTTTTTTCAAATATTAATTCAATAATTAAATTTAAATAATTAATTTAATTTTAAATAGGAGAAAAATACACTATTATGTAGTAGTGCCATCTATTGGCATTAACAGTAACTATATCTATGTCTACATTTCTTACTTCTTAAATTTATTAATTTTTATTACCTTGTAAATGATTTTATTACTTCCCTTGAAAATTTAACGTGATTAATTTGGTGGTTTTGAAATAAATTAAAGAGAGAGAGGGAAAGTGTATAAGCGCAAGAGAGACAATTTTTCCTAATTTAAAAGTTTGTCTTTTAGAGCTACGTTTCTAGCGAGTCGGCGTATAATCTTTATGGTTTTGGATCGAAACTCTATGAAGTGTAAAAATAATCGAAGTAGTAAACTAAACAAACAAACTGAATTAACTGTTAACACCCTTAGCTCACAAAATGACAATACGAATTTTAATAAAAACTAAAATTTTTCTTTGCTGACCAAAGTAGGAATTGACTTTAGAAAAACTTATATATTACTTATATATTTGTAAAAGTAAACTTATTTATTGCTTATATAAAAACTTATATATTTGTTTATATCTATCATATGTTATCAGGATTTGAATAGAAAAAGAAAATGTTTCAATTAAACAAAGAAATATGTGATGAATAAGTTTTTTACTGATATCATTACTCAAAAGTTTTCTTTGAACATCACCTTTTAAATTTCATTGATGAATTGACGCAGTAATTGATCAAATAAAAAGCAGCCGCATATTTTAATCCTTAAAATTTTTACGTGAGGAAAAAAATGATTAAAATTAAATTAACTATGTTAAACTATGGAAACCATATATTTTTATGAATATAGATATAATGCATTAATTAAAATACAAATATTGGTTAGTTCAATGTGTTTGTATACATATACTTTTTTATTTAAAATCTGATACACCAATTTTAGAGCTAAAAATATGGCTAGGAACAAGGAAGCTTGCATGTGCAACAGCAACAACATCAATTTTCATAATTGGGAAAATGCAGATGATTTGCGAGTTTGACAAATACTTCCTATATTTAAATATTTAGTAATTGGCATATTTCCCTTACTTTTTTCTAGAAAATTAAGTTTTGACTTTAATTACTAAATTTCAAGACTCGAGCCTGAGAAAAATATAGATACATTATAAAATAAGAATATAACTTTAATACTGTTTTTCATCATTCGTCTACTTTTCTTGCGAATAAGTAAAGAGTAATAAGAAAATGTTCTTTCAGAATTTCCAATCGCATTCTAACCTTTAATGTCTAAACGTATGATAACTTCTGTGATTGAAATATATAATCAATATTTTTTCGTGCTAAAATAATATTTATCTCTTAAAATCTACATTTTCATTTCAACAAAATGGATATTTTAATTTTATATGTATACATATTTTTTGAAAAGGAAATATGTGTATCTAGAAAGAAAATTTTAAATAGAGGCATAATTTTGAGTGGATATTGGTAGAGTGTTCGAGAGGAAGTGCAAAATATGAAAATAAAATACTGTTTTGTTTAAGGGTAACAGTACAAAATAAATGCATTTCAACTGATTTTAAAAAAGTTTATTGAATGTTAAATTCGATTTATAGTCTAATAAAATTGATAAAAAGTCTGGAAACATGGTTATCTACTTAAATATAATAACTAGCATTTCAAAAACATTGTTACTGAAATTTAGAAGTGTGTAGCAATGTCTACTTGGAAACAAAACCTGGTTGAGCAGATACAATAGGCGTCTTATTAGAGAATAATGAGATTACGTTATAGCACTTTTGTTGAATAACATTTTTGTTTGGCGAACAATGTGTAATGACATAGTCACTTTAACAGTGATAAAGGTAACAGTGTAAAAGTCAACATCACTTAGTAAGTAATGTTGACTTTTACACTGTTACCTTTGTTTTTATATATGCATATGGTTGTCATTCGCTGGTTGGTTGGGTTTTATGGCGCAAGATCCAGCAGATAAGACAAAATGCACCAAAGCTGTCATTTGCATCTTGAGGTAAAAGAAAGTTTTTGAAGAGGATATTCCCTCAGTGGGCAATGTATAAACACTACTTTATTGAGGGCAGTTAATGCAGCAGTAGTAGTAAATTATCCTCCATCATTTTGCTGGATCATCAAGGGTACTATTCTTATGCAGTGGAGAATACGAAACAACCACTGCTTAAATATCAAAATCTATATTCAGCATCAACTAATCAATTTCAAATGGTACCTCTAAATACCTGTAGATCTTCATAAGTTATGAATAAAGTTAAATTACTGACCGATTTACTGTTAGGGATGGATGAATTACTCTTTTGAATACTATATTATTTTGCTCATTGGTATTCACAAATGTTCATCACCACTGCAATAACTGACTTTTCTTTTTCAAAGTCTTTAATTAAAACATTTATCAACAACATCAGGTATAAGTATAAAAATCGATCGATTGATTGACATCTCTGAGGTCTATCCGAAGCTACTCTGAATATTGAAAGTAACGCCCTCGGCTACACCTGAAAAGCTCTAGCTCTGTCAATTTCTTGTAGCTAACTTATTAATGAGGTTGTAAATGTCGATTACTCTATCCCTGAATGCTCAACCCTTTTCGAGTTCTGCCTGAATTGCAGTTGATACTGACAATTTAACTTATATGGTATTAATTGCCTACACAATGTCGATTAATGCTGTATGTAGAATTATTTGAATAAAATTGACTAATGTGCATACTATTTCATATTTCTGATTTAGTCCTTATTTTGCACAGTTTGTACGTATTTTGAAACAAAAACGTATGGCAGTTGGTGTAAGCAAATCAAGTGTTTCAAGAATTTTGAGATTCCGAATGAAACGGAGAAGGATGAAAATTCTAATGAGAAATCGCATAACAAAGAACGACAAGCAGAGCTCTTAGAAGGCATTAATTGTATTATAGTGTTGAAGTGCACGAAAATAGTCTGGAAATGGCAGTAAGACCGAAGAAAAAACAACTCAGAATAAAGGAAAAGTTTCGTTTATGCAAGGATCAAGTATTGCTAAACGAAGTGATGGTAAAACTCTACTTACATATAATGACTGTGAAATACCCTTCTAAACAGATGCTTTGAGGGTTTTCTCACAACAAATGTCACTGAAACTTTAGTTCCTTTTAAAGGCAAATACATAGAAATATTAAGCAGGAGAATTGTTTTAATCATGGAAACATTTGACTGTACATTTTAGCATGACTAGGCTCCTTGGCACTGCTTTAAATTGCTCCAGACTTTTATGTGAGGAAATGAATGCGCTTAAGTGGCCTGGTAGTTCCAGGAACCTAAATCCACGGCAACATAACAAATAATAAAAAGTATTACACAACCGTGGTTCCACGATGAAGAATTCAAAAACATGTGAGCGACATCAATGAAGCCAGTGTCAAGACGTGTTAAAGAGATCATTTATGCTAAAGGAGAACAAACTTTGTACTAATATAAACTTATCACACAGCCCACTTAATGTATGTAATGATTAAAACCTACGGATTTAGAAAAATTTGTATTTTTTCCAACTGTCCCAATTAAATCGAGCAGTATACCTAATATATAATACATACATGTATCTGAATTTCTAGGAGAAAAAAGTAATGCATTAATATATTTTACAGCTCATTTCAAAATTATTAAGATGCATCATTTTAATATTATTCAGATATATCTGTCTATTATGAGTAATTACTAGTAAAAATGGATATACAACAATAGTATTTATCTTTTACAAAATACATGTTTACATAGAAATACAAGAATAATATATAGCAAAAGTGAAGATATAAATTTAATTAGATAATATACTTGAACACACACACCTTGCTATATATATATATATATATATATATATATATATATATATATATATATATATATATATTAAAATTTATGATTTAATTATTTGTAAATTGTGATTTCTGTGTACATATGATTTTTATTCTCATGTCATTCAAAACATCAACTGTTTTACCGTTTTGGGAATGAAATCACCCCGAGTAAAATATTTACCCGCATTGCATTATTTTTTCAATATTTTCACTCAATAACATAATTTTATTCGTAATTTAAATAAGTAATCTTAATTTTTCTGTTAATTGTAAATAGGTTTCAATTTTATTTGCTAATTCAGTTTTTCAACATATTCTAAAATATTTATTAAATAATACAAGCAATGTAGATTAACAACATTTTATTAATGATTAATTAATTGATGTAGACTAAGAAAACATTATTAGTTTAATTTAAAACTTTCATTGAAGTTTAAATAGCTTAAAATCTTATTTAAACTCTTTATTTAGTTAGAAATAAGATCAATTTTGATATTTTACAAATATGAGATTCAATAATGACATTTCCTATATTCTTTTATGTAATATAAAAAGAAAAAAAATGTCAATTTTTATTAATAATATTTTTAAAAATTAAATTTATTTACTTTTATTGTAACTGTTAAACTTACATGATAATTTGATAATTTTCGAGAAAATGCAGATATATACAAGTCTTATCTAATTTATTTCTATGAATATTGTACATACATAACTCAAGATAACAATAATGTGAGAAATAACAATTTTTAAGAATTCAGAAATTATATCAAACGGAAAACAAATATTTCTTAATTTTTAAAAATATATAGAAATTTAACAAAAAACATATTTTTATTAAAAAAATCAAATTTTATAGAAAAATGCATAAAATTGCATATTTTCGTACAATAAAATTCGATAAGTATTTTTTAAAAAGGGAAAATAATAATAAAGAAAGTTAATTTTTATTATTTTCGTATATTAACAATAAGGTAACAGTTGTTATTTAAATTATTAAGTAAGAAATTGTTATTCAAATTATCAAGTAAATAGTAAAGACAAATGCTGATAAAATA